>JAQQPU010001186.1:1532-41042 GCA_029168905.1 Artemia sp. Kazakhstan ARC1039 | reverse complement strand
AGATGGGTTGATTGGCAGAAGGATGTATTAGCGAATTTAAAGTGGAGAGCGAGTTGCTAGCGAAAAAAATCTAAGCTAATAGGGGTTTTTGACCGTAAACTCTAGTTTTTTGTAAGAAAATTATGGAAAATACAATTCGTTGGTTCATATGTGAAACTTAAGTCCAGGTATGGATCGAAAAATAAACTATTTCTGTAGAATCTGGACTTGTAGAATCTGTAGAATCTGGAAAGGGTTTGTTACTTGCTTAGAACTTGCTTGTTACTTGCTTGTTGCTTGTAGAATCTGTAGAATCTGGAAAGGGTTTGTTACTTGCTTACAATTTTTTGTTACTTGCTTACAATTTTTTCATAATTTCTTAAATGAAATTTCTGCATTGTGTATCCATGAGGTGAATTCAAGAAAGAGTTTGTTACTTACTTACTTACTTACTTACTTCCTTACTTACTTACTTACTTGCTTACTTACTTACCTACAATTTTTCATTCTGATACCTAGATTTTGACAATGTTATCCCATGTGTTTGACAATAGATGTACGCAAATTCCTTTTCTTACATCGTCGATGTTTTAATAGACATTCTAAACGCTTGATGTGCTAGCTTACTCTAAAAAATAATGAACACATAACAATGTAATGTTTTTAATGAAATAGTGTCATGTAGAATATTAATACAAAAATATATTATGATACATTATTAATATCAATGATTAACTTTGGACATTTTGAATCTGTTCCAATAAAATGGTTCACCATGTTCTCTCTTGATATTGTAGTTATTGTCTTCTCTTAGTTCGTAATCAGTAGAATAATCATTATTCCATTTTGAATCATACACAATTTTTACTGGTGTCTCATGAACAGGCTCAATATGCTTTTCGTCTTTGGTATTATTTGATTCATTGACTGTTTGATCAATGCCAGTAACGTTTGCTAGTGCTTTGTTTTTCATCGTTTCATCTTTATATTCCATAGTGATATTTTCTGACAATACCCTTTTTATTTTTCTGGCAATTTCACTGTCTATTATCACATTATTTTTACACAGGTAACAGTTTAGGCACGTAGACAAGATATGGTTTATGATATTAGTAGCAGAGTAGGCCTTTCTTTTCCTCTTTGCTTTCATTTGAATGCTAATACCTAAAAGCCGACGAAAGGTTCTATCAATAGGTAGCATGTTACCTATAGCACTAGCATGAAGATACCCCTCTTCATCAACTATTATTTTTATGTTGGCATTCTCTTTGGGTGCTAACATCTCTGGAAATGATACTTTCCCATATCCACCATTTGTATAATTGATTTTTTTTGGTACTCCAAAGAAATTTAATTCCATAGTGTCATGACAACGCACGCATACGTTTCCGATAGTGCTACCACTTGTACTTGTTTCATAGTTCAAATACTTCTCCTTGTCAGCATTCAATGCTACAATAACACTAGCATGTGAACACATTTCTAATGGGGGGTCATCCAAATGTTCAATATGCACTTCATCTTTGCTATTATTTGGTTCATTAATTGTTTGATTAATGGTAGTGAAGTTTGCTGGCACTTTGTTTTTCATCGATTCATCTTTATATTCCTTAGTGATATTTTCTGCCAATGCCCTTTTTATTTTTCCGGCAATTTCACTGTCTATTACAACATTATTTTTACAAAGGTAACAGTTTCGGCACGTCGACAAGATATGGTTTATGATATTAGTAGAAGAGTATGCATGTCTTCTTTTGATCTTCCGTTGAATGCTAATACCCGAAAGTTGACGATGGGGTGTAACAATAGGTAGCATGTTACCACAAGCACTGGCAAGTCCCTCTTCATCAACTATTATTTTTATGTTGGCATTTTCTTTGAGTGCTATCATCTCTGGATATCTCACTCTTGCATATCCACCATAAAAAGAGTTGAATTTTTTTGGTACACCAAAGAAATTAAATTCCTTACTGTCATGACAATGCACACATACATTTCCAATAGTGCTACCATTTTTACTTGTTTCATAGTTTAAATACTTCTCCTTGTCAGCATTCAATGCTACAATAACATTGACATGTGAACACACTTTATTAAAATGCTCCATCTTCACTTTTTTAAAAGATATGACTTATGTGTTTATCGTACTACTGCGTAAAAAATACTGATTTAATACATGCAATAGACTAGGTAGTGTCGATATCCGGACATAGAATGCCAGTGGGAAAGCCACATTGTGTCTCTGACCAATCACAGAGTACAATTGTTAGAGCCGTAAGCATATTTTGTCATTTTAAGATACGTACAAAAAAAAGTTGAATAATTTCGAAGTTAAAAAAAATAGTTTGTTTTTATGAAAAAAAAATATTGAATTAGGACCATCAGTCCTCATTATTATGAGTATCCGAAACTGGACTTAAGTTTCACATTTGAACCAGAGAATTGACCTAAGTTTCACATTTGAACGAGAGAATTGTATTTTCCATAATTTTCTTACAGGAAACTAGAGTTTATGGTCAAAAACCATTATTAGCTCAGATTCTACAGAAATAGTTTATTTTTCAATCCATACCTGGACTTAAGTTTCACCTTTGAACCAACAAATAGTATTTTCCATAATTTTCTTACAAAAAACTAGAGTTTACAGTCAAAAACCCTTATTAGCTTAGATTTTTCACTAGCAACTTGCCCTCCACTATAACTTCGCTAATACATCCTTCTGCCAATCAACCCATCTCCCCCAAAACACTTTTCAGACATTTCTTGTTAAAATTTTTTATTTCAACTCATCCACACGGGTTTTTCGCTAGCAACTCGGCCTCCACTATAACTACGCTAATACATCCTTCTGCCAATTAACCCATCTCCTCCAAAACACTTTTCAGTCATTTCTTGTTAAAAAATTTCTATTTTAACTCATTCACACGGGGTTTTCCACATTTGAACCAGAGAATGGACCTAAGTTTCACATTTGAACGAGAGAATTGTATTTTGCATAATTTTCTTACAGGAAACTAGAGTTTATGGTCAAAAACCCTTATTAGCTCAGATTCTACAGAAATAGTTTATTTTTCGATTCATACCTGGACTTAAGTTTCACCTATGAGCCAACGAATTGTATTTTCCATAATTTTCTTACAAAAAACTAGAGTTTACGGTCAAAAACCCCTATTAGCTTAGACTTTTTTCGCTAGCAACTCGCCCTCCACTTTAAATTCGCTAATACATCCTTCTGCCAATCAACCCATCTCCCCCCAAAACACTTTTCAGCCATTTCTTGTTAAAATTTTTTATTTCAACTCATCCACACGGGGTTTTCGCTAGCAACTTTTTTAATAGGCACCAAGTAAAGAAAAATCACACGGAATTAGACAACCAAGTCTCTCAAACCCCGTAAAGCTCTTTTAAAAGATACAAGAACTACTTATTTAACACAAAAATTTCGTTTTTAATGAGCACTAAGTAAAGAAAAATCAAACGGAATCAGGCAACAGAGTGTCTCAAACCCCGTAAAGCTCTTTTAAAAGATATAAGAACTACTTATTTAACACAAAAATTTTGTTTTTAATGGGTACCAAGTAAAAAAAACCACACGGAAAAGCCCTTATAATAGCATAGGAAGGAACATAAGCTCCTGGAATAGCATAGGAAGGGGACATAAACTCTTATAATAGCATGGGGGGACATAAGCCCTTAAAATAGCATGGGAATTCCTATACACGCAAGCAAATAACATGGGAATTCCTATACATGCAAGCAAATAACATGAGAATTCCTATACACGGAAGCAAATAACATGGGAATTCCTATACACGCAATCAAAATAACGTGGGAATTCCTATACATGCAAGCAAATAACATGGGAGTTCCTATACATGCAAGCAAATAACATGGGAATTCCTATACATGCAAGCAAATAACATGGGAATTCCTATACACGCAAGCAAATAACATGGGAATTCCTATACATGCAAGCAAATAACAAGGGAATATCTATACCTGCAAGCAAATAACATGGGAATTCCTATACACGCAAGCAAATAACATAACCATTTCTTTTATTCAAATCCCAACCACAAATCAAGTTATCGTATATTGAACAACCTCTGATTGGCTCATAAAAATGCCCACGTCAAACGATACATTCATTGTGCAATTCTTATCAAAAACAAAAAGCTTTATACCCCTTTTTTCCAATGAGAGTTAGCTTTGGCAACGACACATTCATAACAAACTAGTCTTGACTAAAGGCAATTGTCCAAAAAATCAATCACACTAGGACCGGTATTGCGTACTCGTTCCTCTTTGAAAGATGTATTGACCTCTAGATTAGAATTACCTACCAGAAAAACCTGTTTGTACGGGGGCCTCTTAGAAGTATAATGTTCTAGTCTACTGGGGGGGTTGTTTTTTTCACGGTAAAAAGAGGGTATTATAAGCTTTAAAACGTGTATAGACAATGTGGTGTTTGTGGAGGGGTTTTGGAGGGGGGTGTAGAAAAAGAGACTTGCTCTCGATTAGTCAAAACCTAGACACAGGAAAAAGTTCTAATAGAGAAAAAAGACTTACTTCTTGATATGATCGAGACATATTCGTTATTTTTATGAGACTTGTATCACGTTATAGCTTCAAATGAATACTGGTGAGGAATATTACCTCCCATGAGCATTTATACAATTCCTAGAACACACAGGGATCTTCTATTCTCAGGGGAACACCTGCATGTATTCCAGGAAAGCCGTCTAGATTCCAAAATGGGAAGCTAGAAAAACAAAAGGAGTTGCCATGGGGAAACAAAAACACCTGGATTCCAGGAAAGTCGTCTAGACAAGTATACGGGGTAATAGAAAAACAAGATGGAAGGCTAGCACCTGAACAAACAGGCCTGCGTTTGAAAGGCACAGGGATGTGTCGCGTGACGTTAGAGGGCTGCGCTTGAAATCCAATGGTAATCCTCTACCTTTGCACTTGCAATCCTGCCACCTGTGCGCTAGAAATCCTGCCACCTGTGCGCTTGAAAGTAGTAAGCCCCCACTACTAGCCAGTATATTTGACACCTTTATACTACATAATTGTAAGAAATTAAATCTTTTTCAAAGTGACAACTAGATAAATACAATCACTCTTGGAAAAAAATTATAATAAATACAAAAAACGTATCCGTTCAAGGGGAAAATACAGAAATTCCCAGCATTATATTTAAGGGAAACATTTCTGATTATGATTATAGTGGCTTCATATATCAGCTCATGGGTAGCCTACTCTTGCAATGCAAGCAAAATTTGATGGTCTAGTCATACCGAAATTGCCCCTTATTAAGTTGTTTTCCTTGTGTTTTCTATAATTATACGAACTTTCATGTGTTCTAATAACTGCACTAATTAATCATAATCAAAAATATATTTAGCATCACCATAAAAAGCTAATTCTTTGACTGAATGTTATCAATACTTAGGCTCTAACCATTCATTACTATGAAGAATTTGAAACTATGGAGAATTTGCTCCAACCAGATCCTATAGAAAAAAAGTTTGTGGAAAACTGGTTATGGGTTACTCAGTCACAAATTAGAACTCATATTTTCCTTATTACTGGTCAAAATCTATTGGCAGGCAGCCAACAAGAGGGGCAACAAACATTTTTTCCAAGGTTTTTCCCTATTCTGCTCTCTTTCCTTTGGTTTCCTTATAATCACTTTACAGTTTCAAATATCCAGGGTGGAATCATGGCGCCCTGCATCCCCCTTGCTGGATCCCATGGGTAGTTGTATGCTTGGTAGATTATTTGTTCATTTTTGGTTTAATGGATTTTATTACTTTTTTTAAAAACTTATTTTGTGGAAAAAGTTTTTTTTTTAAATTAATATTGGTAAAAGGATCACTTCTGCTGGTAGTTCTTCTCCTTCATGTTTCAACTTTAGGTTGTATCTTGGACCACCTTGTATGAGATCAGTGTTCTTGGAACCAGCTACTGATATAGAAATTACTAAAATTGTTACGGGATTGAAAAATTCCTGGTCGTCTGGCCCGATTAATATGCCTACTAAAGTAATTAAGTTAATACTTTTTTCCTTTGTTTCTCCCTTAACGAAACTTATTAACATATCCTCTCAGCGTTGTATTTCCTGAGTACTCTCAAGCGTGCTCGAGTCATATTATATAAGGGGGAGAGAGAGGGACACAGAATGATCCAGCAAACTATCGGCCATTTTCATTGTAGTCTGTGTTTAGCAAAATATTTGAGAAGGCGATGATTTCTCATCTTAATAATTTTCTTAGTTCTAAAGATTTTATTTCGCGATTTTTACTTTGGTTTTCTGAGCAAATCCTTCAACTGAGCATGCTTGTTCAGCTGTATTGAAGTATCTTCACTCTGCCCTAGACTCCCTTTTGATTCCTGCTGCTTCGTTTCGTGATTTTCGAAAAGCCTTTGATTTTTTAACAGTGATCTTCTTTTTAAACTTTCTCATTTTGGCGTGAGGTAGTGCATCGGCTCTTCGCTTCAAGTCTTTCATGTCTGGTAAAATAATTTCTGTTGATCTGCTTTGTCGCTGACCATCAGTGTTAACAAAGGGGTCCCTCAAGAGTCAATTTTAGGGCCAGTATTGATCTTAATATGTAAATGATCTAATTTTTGCAGTTAGAAAAAAAATCCTCTTTATTGTCGTCGTCTATATCGTCCAAAATTCTCCTGTACCCATAATCATTGTTTGCATTCCTCGGATTCTCTTGTTACTTTGTCAATGATACCACCCTTATTACTTCTGGGAGAACAGAGGCTCGTACAAAGTTAGTGGACCTTTTTGGGAGAGTTTTAATTGGCTTTAATGCTCTCTTGCTCTAAATGTTTCTAAAACTAATTTTTGTTTCTCTCGTATATCTCAGGTTTGCCCTCAACTATCTGAAATTTGTATATCAAAAGGCTTTATTAGCAGACCAAAAGATGGCCATGTCGGTTTCACAGGCATCCTCCTAGATGAAAATTTATCTTTCAGACACCATATTGATTTGATTAAAATGAAGGTTTGCAGAAACCTCGGTAATCTAAGAAAACTCAAAAACATAATCCTGCACCAATTCTAAGAATGTTATTTCACAGCTTAGTTCATTCTTACGTCTCTTATTGTCCGGTTACATGAATTTCTACTTTCCCTTCTTTTCTGAAACCGCTTTTGAACACTTACAATGAAGCTATAAATCTTGTCCAGGATGTAAGTCATTCGGCAACTAAACCGTTACTTGATATTAAAAAACTTTATATTCTTTCCTGTGCGTCTTTCACTTTTCTTCAGCTTCATGGTGATATTCCTAGGTCCCTTAGATTTACGTCTTCTTTAGTATCTCGGTCAAATTATCGGCTCCATATTTCTCTAAATATTCAAATCCCGCAAACACCAACAATAAGATCCAATTTTAATCCTTTCGTTGCGTGTCATTTGATATGGAACACTTTTCCCGATTTGGCTTGAGAATACCACTCGTTCGGTACATTCAAAAAAAAGACTTGTAAAAAAAATTTTGCTTCCATATGATTAATTTTTCCTTGACGTATATAGTGCTATCCAGTGTTTTAAATATTATTATTATAGTTGTAGATGTTGCGAGCAATTGTAGTTAATAAAGCTTATTTAATGAATTATCTTTCCTTATGTTTATTTTTTTTATTAGTTTTTTTCTCCATTTTTATGAAGCAAATTCATTACATGTTAAGATTTCAAATGTTTAATGTTATGATATCTGTTTCAAAATCCTCCTCCTACAGGCCATGGAACCTTTAAGGGGATTTGTAGATTGTTGTGTTATTATTTTATTTTTATATGGAAAATAAATCTATCTATCTATCTAATTCAACGCCAATATCGACAATATTACTAAAATATATACAATATGTTTGCACAGAGTCAGGTAAACTTTCAACTAATTTAAACTCAACCGCCTCCAACCTCTCCTAGCACCATCTTGAAAGATGGGTGGAGAAAATGAATAATTTACTGATAAATTATCTGGTATTTCACTGATTTATTCCATCAAAAGCTCCGTCTGACTGTTTGTTTGTTGTAAGTTGATTTCAGGTGTGGAAATATTCCACATATATATTTTGAGACTCTCTAAATAGGCTGTTTCCATAGGGGCCTCCAAAGTACCTTCATTAACAACACCTTAAAAATTTAACTGTTTACCTTGAGATTGCTGGTCCTGATAGTTGTAAAAAATGACGATAGAAGGTAATCGTGTTTGCAGGCTTCCCTTAAACTAAAATAAAAAAAAAACTATTTTACGTTTTTGGAGGGGGTTCTTATCATATTTATTTGGGTTCCAGCCCTTGTTTCTTTTCTTTTCAGATAAATGATCTATTTTCTTTTCTGTAACTATATTTGCCTACAAGATAATTTTCAAACAGTTCGTGGTAACGAACTGTAAGGAGCGACCCGGCTCAATAGTAACCGAAACTCTAAAAAACGGAAGTTTTATACCAATAAATACATCAGAAGAATCAGATTTTTGTGCTGATTTCAAGTATATAAGTTTCATCAAGTTTAGTCTTACCCATCAAAAGTTACAAATCTGAGAAAATTTGCCTCATTTTCGAAAAAAAGTGGAAACAACCCCTAAAAGTCATAGAAATCTAATGAAAATCACACCGTCAGATTCAGTGTATCAGAGAACCCTACCATAGGAGTTTCAAGCTCCTATCTACAAAAATGTGGAATTTTGTATTTTTTGCCAGAAGAAAGATCACGGATACATGTTTATTTGTTTTTTTGTTTTTTTTTTTTCCCCAGGGGTGATCGTATCGATCCAGTAGCCCTAGAATATTTTGAGAGGGCTTATTCGAACGGAAATTAAAAGTTCTAGTGCCCTTTTTAAGTGACCAAAAAAATTGGAGGGCAACTTGGCCCCCCTCCCACGCTCATTTTTCGCAAAGTCACTCAATCAAAATTTTGAGATAGCTATTTTATTCAGCATAGTCGAAAATCTAATTAATATGTCTTTGAGGATGATTTAATCCCCCATAGTTCCCGGGGGAAGGGCTGCAAGTTATAAACTTTTCCCATTGTTTACATATAATATTGGTTATTGGGAAGTATACAGGTGTTTTCAGGAGGAATTTTTTCTAGTGGCGGATCGGGGTCAGAGTAGGGGTTACGGGGGAGGATCTTTCCACGGAGGATATTTCCTTGGGGGAAGGAACATTTCCATGAAGGGGGCATTCCCAGCATTATTTAAAAAAACGATCAGAAATTAAATAAAAAAACAAGTTTTTTTCAACTGAAAAAAAGGAGCAACATTAAAACTTAAAACGAATAGAAATTATTACGTATATGAGAGGGTTCGCCCCCTAGTCAATACCTCGCTCTTTACGCTAAAGTTTTTTAGTGCTTTCAAAAGAGCTATCTATTCTAATTAAACGGCCTTTGTGATTCAGGGGTTTGTGATTCAAACTAAATTCGGACTTTAGCGTAATGAGCGAGGTATTGACTAGGTAGCGAACTTCTAGAAAGCCAATTAGCGAACAAAACGAACAGAAAGAAAACGAACAGAAATTATTCTGTATACGAAAGGGGCTGTCCCCTCCTCAACGTTTCGCTCTTTACGCTAAAGTTTGACTCTGTCTCACAACATTGTTTTTTAAAACAATAAAAAACTTTAGCGTAAAGAGAGAGACGTTGAGGAGTGGGCAGTCCTTTTCATATACGGAATAATTTCTGTTCGTTTTAAGTTGTAATGTCACTCCTTACTTTCAGTTAAAAAAAACTTGTTTTTTTAGTTAATCAATCATAAGTTGAATTCTCATTGCTAAGCTATATTATTTCGCAGTAAGCTTTGAAGTTAAATTCTATTTTGGTCTTCCGGGTCTGGGCCATTGAAAGACAAAATTATGCAAAAGTAGACAGGGAATTAAATGTTGATTTAGAGGAGTGGCCAGGGCCAAGCGAAGGTCCACCCTATGCACAGTTTGTTGTATAGAATCAGTGTTTTAGTAGTTAGTCTGCATTGAGACCCCGCTTGGGAAGTTCTATTTGATAGATGTGTTTTGTGCCTCTTTTGGAAGATTACAAGTAAGCTATTTTATACAGCTGTGTAGACTATTTTTTCAAAAACCGAGACAGGGTAGGAAAAGAGTTGCGAGACATACCGTCATTTATTATATCGACATGGAGGGTCCGTTTACCCTCCGAGGAGATAACTAGAGATTTTAGTCGTGACCCAGGTTGGGTGTACCCTTGGCCTAGAGATGGGCCGTTTGACCGTTCGATCAAGTTATCATACCCTGGAGCAGGGTATACTGTAAATTGGGTATTAACATACTCTATGTTTACGGAATTTTAGTGGTAAGCGCGAGCATTCCATTAAAATATTTGGCGCCAGCAAGGCTGACCCTGCAGTAAGTAGTGTAGTCCCATTTTTGCCCCAATTCTGGTGGCAGTCGTGGCTTACCACTAAAACAGTGGTGGCAGCAACAAAGGTCCTATCGGTAAAACTGATATCAAAAGAATTGCGTGTTTTCGAAGAGACTATCTAATTTAGCCTATAGTATAGGCTATGGGCTGTATAAATTTGCACGGAAAAACAGATTTGAAAAATTGCGAATTTAAAATTTGATCAGCCAGGCTCCTAACTAAGTAGTAATCTATATAAAGGTTTCAGGACAGGTCGTATAAAGCGACCAATCCCCCCATATTATGGAGCCATAAAGTGATCAAACATGTTATATTTGGAACTAGGGACGGAATTGTGTAATGCAACCAGACGGGTTTCTGAGGCAACACCCATTTTTTGGAGCCATCAGAGATGTTTCTACGAACGTTACATGAGTTACCAAACATGTTTCTAAGCCAAAACTTTTGATCGTCACATTACGTATTCAAAAGGTTTAGTGAGCCTTCTGTAAAAAATACTGGTTTCAGTCATAGGGTAAGAAAATCATGTTTTTCGTATAAATAGTGTTTTTTACTAAAGATACATCCAAGCCGCGCATGTTTCTGACTAAAAAATTGTCAAACAGAAATAAGCTCTAGGCTGAAGGTACCTTGCATCATGTCTAGAATTGATTTGCATATGATGTTAAATCATTTACCAAAAAAATAACTATTTGCGAAAAAGGGTATAGCATATTGGAATTGGAGTTGAACAGTGTTGTCAATATAAAATATAGTCTAACGTTACAGTATACTAAAAAGTTGATACTAAGAGAGATGTAGATGGCAAGAAAAGAATTTTAATAAAGAAATTCAGAACGCTCCATAGAAATCCTTACAAATCAAGTAGTGAGGTGTATAAGAGTATGAACCGCCAAGGATCATAAGCACCAATGACCCTAACCACCAGGGACCTCAACCCCCAAAGGTCCCCTATCCCCAAACTCCAAGGGGGTACCCTCCCCCCTCCCCGAATATTTTGGCCCCCTCCCCCCATTTTTGTATACTTTTTTATGAAGTTTTATTTTTGAATTTTTTTATTTATTTTTCTTAAAGATGATATTTTTTTCAACTTTTTTTATATATCTTAGAAGGACATGTAACATACTTAAAAAAAATCACATTTGATATTTTCCAGATTCAAAATGAGAATGATATAGAAATGTTAGTCGTGACTTTTACTATTTGAAAAATATTGTTTGTAGTAGCACTTTTTTTTATTGGACTAATTTTTTTTTGGACTTTTTATACGTATCTTAAAATGACATGAACTATGCTTATGGCTTTAACAATTGTGCTCTATGTTTGCTCAGAGACACGATGCGGCTTTCCCACTGGAACCTTATGGCGGGTTATCGATACTACCTAGTTTATTGCATGTATTAAATTAGTATTGTTTACGCAGTGGAACGATAAACACATAAGTCATCTTTAAAAAAGTGAAGATGGAGCATTTTAAGAAAGTGTGTTTGCATGATAGTGTTATTGTAGCATTGAATGCTGACAAGGAGAAGTATTTAAACTATGAAATAAGTACAAGTGTTAGCACTATCGGAAACGTATGCGTCCATTGTTATGACAGTAAGGAATTAAATTTCTTTGGAGTGCCGAAAAAATTCAACTCTTATGTTGGTGGATATGCGAGATTGAGATATCCAGAAATGATTGAACTCAAAGAGAATGCCAACATAAAAATAATCCTTGATGATAGAGGACAACTCCTTGCTACTGTTGCAGGTAACACATTACCTACTGATACATCCTATCGTCAGCTTTCGGGTATTAGAATTCAACGGAAGGTCAAAAGAAAAAAGGCCTACTCTTCTACTAATATCATAAACCATATCTTGTCTACGTGCCGAAACTGTTAGCTGTGTAAAAATAATGTTGTAATGCGCAGAGAAATTGCCGGAAAAAAAGGGCATTGGTAGAAAATATCAATAAGGAATATAAAGATGAATCGATGAAAAACAAAGTGCCAGCAAACGTTAATACCATTGATCAAACAGTTAATGAACCAAATAATGCCAAAGACGAAACGCATATTGAACCTGTCGGTGACACACCAGTAAAAATTGTGTATGACTTAAAATGAAATAATGATGATTCTACTGATTACGAACTAAGATAAAACAACTGCAATATCAAGAGAGAACATGGTGAACTATTTTATGGAACAGATCCAAAATGTCCAAAGTTGATCATTGATATTAATAATGTATCATAATATATTTTTGTATTAATATTCTACATGGAATTATTTCATTAAAAATATATTATGCATTACATTGTTATGTGTTCATTGTTTTTAGAGTATTCTAGCATATCAAACGTTTAGAATGTCTATTAAAACATCGGAGATGTAAGAAAAGGAATTTACATACACCTATTGTCATACACATGGGACAACATTGAAAAAATCTAAGTATCAGAGTGAATAAATTTTTCTCTCAACATCTTTGTCAGATACATCGGATAAAATTGACTAAATCTAAGTATCAGATTGAATAAAGTCTTTATCAACATGCTTTCCCGGATACGTTGGATAACATTGTCAAAATCTATGCATTAGAGTGGAAAAATTCTTTATCAAATTCCCTTTGTCTGATACATCAGATAACATTCACAAATTCTGTGTATTAGAATGAATAAATTCCTTATCATCATCCTTTGTTGGTTACGTCGGATTAAATTGAGAAAATCTAAGTTATCAGAATGAATAAATTCTTTGTCAATGTCTTTTTGACAGATACGTTTGATAACACTGACCATATCTAAGTATCATTGTGAATAAATTCTATATCAACGTCTTTGTTGGATACATCAGATAACATTCACAAAATCAAAGTATCAGAGTGAATGAATTCTTTATCAACATGCTTTGTCAGATATGCTTGATAAAATTGAGAAAATCCAAGTATTAGAGTATATAAATTCTTTATCAATGTCTTTTGACACATACGTTTGATAACACTGACATAATTTAAGTATCGAATTGAACAAACTCCTTATTAAAATTCTTTATCGATATCATTTGTCAGATACTTCGGATAACATTGACAAAATCTATCTATTAGAATAAATAAATTCGTTATCATCATTGTTGTTGGATATGTCATTATGAAAAAATCGTAAGTAAGTAAGTAACAAACTTTTTCTTGAATTCACCTCTTGGATACACAATACAGAAATTTAATTCAGGAAATTATGAAAAAAATTGAAAAAATTCTTTATTAATATTCTTTATCGATTGAAGTCGCTTTCTGGACAGACAATACATCAATTTCACAAAATCTAAGTATCAAAGTGATTAAATTCTATATCAACATCCATTTCTCGGATATATAGGATAAATTTATGTGTTAGAGTGAATAAATTTTTTTTATCAACATCTTTTGTCAGATAGATCGGATAAAATTGACAGAATCTAAGTGTCAGAGTGAGTAATTTTTTTATCAACATCTTTTGCAAGATACAGTGGATAAAATTGACAAAATCTAAGTATCGGTGTGAATAATCTTTTTTATCAACATCTTTTATCCGTTACAGCGAATATAAATCACAAAATCTAAATATGAGAGTGAATAAATGCTTTATCAACATCATTTGTCGAATATGTCAGATAAAATTGATAAAATCTAAGTACCAGAGTAAATAAATTCATTATCAACATCCTTTGTCAGATATGTCGGATAAAATAGACAAAATCTATGTATCAGAGTGATTAAATTCCATATCAACATCCCTTTCTCGGATACATGGGATAAAATTGACAAAATCTAAGTATCAGAGTGAATAAATGCTATATCAATATCCTTTAAATACATTATCAAAATTATTTGTCAGGTATATCGGATAAGATTGACAAAATCTAAGTATCAGATTGATTAAATTCTATATCAACATCCCTTTCTCGAATACATGGGATAAAATTGACAAAATCTAAGTGTTAGAGTGAATAAATTTTTTTATCAACATCCTCTGTCAGATACATCGGATAAACTTGACAAAATCTAAGTATCAGGTTCAATAAATGGTTTATCAACATCATTTGTCGGATATTTCAAATAAAATTGACAAAATATAAGTATCAGAGTGATTAAATTCTATATCAACATCCTTTTCTCGGATACATAGAATTAAATTGACAAAATCTAAGTTTTAGAGTGAATATTTTTTTTATCAACATCCTTTGCAAGATACATCAGATAAAATTGACAAAATCTAAGTGTCATAGTGAATATTTTTTTTTCTTATCAGCATCCTTTGTTAAATACATCGAATAAAATTGACAAAATCTAAATAATAGATTGAATAAATACTTTATCAACATCCCTTTTCGGATATGTCGGATAAAATTGACAAAATCTAAGTATCAGAGTGATTCCAATCCAAGTATCAGAGTGATTAAAATCCATATCAACATCCCTTTCTTGGATACATGGGATAAAATTGACAAAATCTAAGTATCAGAGTGAATAAATGCTTTATCAACATCATTTTAAATGCATTGTCAACATCGTTTGTCGGGTATATCGGATCAAATTTACAAAATCAAAGTATCAGATTGAGTAAATTCTATATAAACATCCATTTCTCGAATACATGGGATAAAATTGACAAAAGCTAAGTGTTAGAGTGAATAAATGTTTTTTTATCAGCATCCTCTGTCAGATACATCGGATAAAATTGACAAAACCTAAATATCAGAGAGAATAAATAATTTATTAGCATCCCTCGCTGGATATTTTTGATAAAATTGACAAAATCTAAGCATCAGAGTGATTAAATTCTATATCAACATACTTTTCTCGGATACATAGGATAAAATTGACAAAATCTAAGTGTTAGAGTGAATAATTTTTTTATCAACATCCTTTACCAGATATATCGGATAAAATTGACAAAATCTAAGTGTCATAATGAATAAATTTTTTTCTTATCAACATCCTTCGTCAGATACATCGAATAAAATTGACAAAATCTAAATATTAGAGTGAATAAATACTTTATCAATATCCTTTATCAGATATGTCAGATAAAATTGACAAAATATAAGTATCAGGGTCATTAAAATCTAAGCATCAGAGTGATTAAATTCCATATCAACATCCCTTCCTCGGATAAATGGGATAAAATTGACCAAATCTAAATATCAGAGTGAATAAATGCTTTATCAAAATCCTTTTAAATGCATTATAAACATCATTTGCAGGGTATATCGGATAAAACTGACAAAATCAAAGTATCATATTTATTAAATTCTATATCAACATTCATTTCTCGAATACATGGGATAAAATTGAAAAAAGCTAAGTGTCAGAGTGAATAAATTTTTTTTATCAACATCTTTTGTCAGATACAACGAATATAATTGACAAAATCTAAATATCAGAGTGAATAAATGCTTTATCAGCATCCTTTGTCGGATATCTCGGTTAAAATCTAAGTATCAGAGTGATTAAATTCTATATCAGCATCCCTTTCTTGGATACATGGGATAAAATTGACAAAATCTAAGTATCAGAGTGAATAAATGCTTTATCAACATCATTTTAAATGCATTGTCAACATAATTTGTAGGGTATATCGGATAAAATTGACAAAATCGAAGTATCAGGTTAATTAAATCCTATATCAACATCCATTTCTCGAATAAATGGGATAAAATTGACAAAAGTTAAGTGTTAGAGTGAATAAATGTTTTTTTTATCAACATCCTCTGTCAGATACATTGGATAAAATTGACGAAATCTAAATATCAGATTGAATAAATACTTTATCAGCATCCGTTGCTGGATATGTCGGATAAAATTGACAAAATCTAAGAATCAGAGTGATTAAATTCTATATCAACATCCTTTTCTCGGATACAAAGGATAAAATTGACAAAATCTAAGTGTTAGAGTGAATAAATTTTTTTTATCAACATCCTTTACCAGACACATCGGATAAAACTGACGAAATCTAAGTGTGATAATGAATAAATTTTTTTTTCTTATCAACATCCTTCGTCAGATACATCGAGTAAATTTGACAAAATCTAAATATTAGAGTGAATAAATACTTTATCAATATCCTTTATCAGATATGTCGGATAAAATTGACAAAATATATGTATCAGAGTCATTAAAATCAAAGCATCAGAGTGATTAAATTCCATATCAACATCCCTTTCTCGGATAAATGGGATAAAATTGACAAAATCTAAATATCAGAGTGAATAAATGCTTTATCAATATCCTTTTAAATGCATTATCAACATCATTTGTCAGGTATATCGGGTAAAATTGACAAAATCTAAGTATCAGATTTATTAAATTCTATATCAACATTCATTTCTCGAATACATGGGATAAAATTGACAAAAGCTAAGTGTCAGAGGGAATAATTTTTTTTATCAACAGCTTTTGTCAGATACAACGAATATAATTGACAAAATCTAAATATCAGAGTGAATAAATGCTTTATCAGCATCCGTTGTCGAATATGTTGGATAAAATTGAAAAAATCTAAGTGTCAGAGGGAATAAATTTTTTTTTATCAACATCTTTTGTCAGATACATCAAATATAATTGACAAAATCTAAGTATCAGAGTGAATAAATTCTTTATCAGCATCCCTTGTCTGATATCTCGGATAAAATCAAAGTATCAGAGTGATTAAATTCTATATCAGCATCCCTTTCTCGGATACATGGGATAAAATTGACAAAATCTAAGCATCAGAGTGAATAAATGCTTTATCAACATCCATTAAATGCATTATCAACATCATTTGTCGGGTATATCGGATAAAATTGACAAAATATAAGTATCAGAGTTTTTAAATACTATATCAACATCCATTTCTCGAATACATGGGATAAAATTGAGAAAATCTAAGTATCAGAGTAAAAAAATGCTATATCAACATCCTTTAAATGTATTATCAACATCATTTGTCAGGTATATCGGATAAAATTAACAAAATCTAAGTATCACATTGATTAAATTTTATATCAACATCCCTTTCTCAAATAAAAGGGATAAAATTGACAAAATGTAAGTGTTAGAGTGAATAATTTTTTTTATCAACATCCTCTATCAGATACATTGGATAAAATTGACAAAATCTAAGTATCAGATTGAATAAATGCTTTACCAACATCATTTGTCAGATATGTCGGATAAAATTGACAAAATCTAAGTCTCAGAGTGAATATATTCATTATCAACATCCTGTTTTGGATATGCTGGATAAAATTGACAAAATCTAAGTACCAGAATTATTAAATTCTATATCAACACTCCTTTCTTGGATACATGGGATAAAATTGACAAAATCTAAGTATCAGAGTGAATAAATGATTTATTAATTTCCTTTAAATGCTTTATCAACATCATATGTCAGATACATCGGATAAAATTGACAAAATCTAAGTATCAGAATGAATAAATCCGTTTTCAAAGTTTTTTTCGGATGCATCAGAAAAGAGTCATAAAATCCAAGTTCTATTCGTTTTGAGTTGATGCGTCGTTACGTTGAATTTGTGTTAGATCGGTTATAGATGGCACCACACCCACTCAGACACACAGTCATAGTAAGAGAGATATGCAAAAATTTAGGTTAATTCAGGTTCACTTAGTGTGGCGCCGCTCTAAGTGAACCTGAATTAACCTAACTTTTTGCATATCTCTCTGTTTGCTTAGCTTTTAATTATAGTAGATTTTGTCTACTATATTTATGGCTGGCTATTTTGAAATCTAGATTTTAAATCATTGTATTGCATTTGATACACCTTTTGGCCCTAAAGAATAATGCTAGTTTTTTTAACTTTAAACACACCTTAGCTCTTTTTGCTTTAAATTATATGTTTTTTACATACTACTGACTGTCGCAGTATATTTGTCGCAAATTTTACTTTTTGCTTTGCTGAAAAGGGGGGAGGTGCTTCTTTGGGACAATGGTACATGCTTTCTAGACAAAATTATGTCTTACAATAAATTCTGTAGAAGAGGGTGATAATTTTTCTTCTGTAAAAGGGGAGTCGTTATTTTGCACCAAAATTTTCTTCTTTTTAAGGACAATTATGAGAAATGCCCTCCTCCTCCTGAAAAGAGAGCTAGGGATAATGATGTAACTCCCATGCAACGGCTGGAGATTGCTGGCCCATCCAGATCCACTCACATCCTTTCCAGACCAGCGCTGCATGCCCAAGTTCCAAATCATAGACCTGCCACGCTGTCTACCACAGTCCAATCCGAACAGGTACTAATGCAGCCAGGTAGAAAATTAAAGAGAGAGTGGATGGCTGCTCATAATAAAACTGACGCAGAAGATTTTGAGGTCATCCTCTATCAAGCATTGCCGGGCCCATCACGAGCAATGCAAGACAAAAATCATATGGTCCATACAGCTCTCAACATGCAAGCTGTAGGCCAAAATGTAGGTTTAATTTTTATTTCTCTTTAAACATTTTTTCTCTCAAAGGAAATATAATGCTCTTCTTTGAATCATGTTAGGTACAAGCATTCAGCCTGCTGAATTCTCTTGAATTTGTTAGCGAAGCCAAAAAAGGCACTATATTCCGGTCATAATTTCCAATAGTAAGTAGCAAATTCTTTGCGATATTGTTTTTCATGAAACAACTGCTTTATTAATGAATGGTTCATCTTGCCACTACATATATCATTAAAACAACTTTCTATTAGAATGAGTTGTGCATCATGACAGGAGATGATCTGAAGGAGTTAGACTAACCCTTTCAAACCAAGTAAAGACCCCGATTTTTTCCAAAGCGGATAAAGAGTATTAATATAATTTTTTTTGGGGGGGGGGGGGTTGTTTGAACAGAATCAAAACCTACTATGTCATGTTTTAGATTGTAAATATCTTATATTAAGTTGGAAATTGGAACTTTCAGAATATACAGAGTAGGGAACAGTGAATTAACCAAATGATACTATCTGCATACTTCTTCTGCTGCTACTACTACTACTACTACTAATGAGTGTGTTTTAAATAATAGGTAAATAATAATCCAATTTTAAAAATAGGGTGATTTAGACACTTTGAAAGTAAGTTATTTTCTTTTATAGATTGCATTGGTTCCATATTCTCTGTCTCCCCCTTCATCAGTTGAAGAAGAAGAAACAGGTCATGAACTCATTGACGTGCCTATGGAATTTCATGCCATTCAGAACAATGAAACATCACCTATACACGAATGGCATGGTATTGTTAACTCTATTGAAATACCTTTTAATATTGACGATTTATTAACTTATTATTTCAATGTAGATAATAACACAGTTGATCATGGCAATGTAAGTAGTTCAAAGGGGGAGGGGGACTTGCCATTGCTATGTCCAAATACATTGCAAATTTAATATGATTTTGCCAATGAGTTAGCTGAGAAACTCCAACCACTGATTAAATAGACATAGCTCCAGTTCAAACAAATGAAATGACTCCAATGGATTTACATAGTCCCATTATTGAACAAAGTGGGGGTGGAGGGAGGATAATATACAAGACGGGAGGGGTAACAATATACAATTTACAACACTAGCAGAATTTCTTCAAACAAATTCAATATTAAATACAATAGTCGTCTATACTGCGACCTTTGGGGATCCATTTAATATACTTATGGGGGGAATTTTTATATTTGACCCTATAGATATTGTTCATGTATATGTAGAAAAAATTTGTGCACTGTTGGAAAACCAGATTCAGTTGGGGGGGACTCTATTAGGGCTTCAATTATGTTAAAGATATTTTATTTAAATGAGCACAAAAGCGAGTTGTATGACCATTATGTACACACTGAGATGCTAGTGGTCTATCCTCATTTGGAAAATTATGAAACAGTTTTTATGCATTGAATAGGCCACATTCTTACACATCTAGAAAATTATAATGAAAATGGTAGTGGTTCCGTAGTTTTAATTATTGAAAATTTAAGCGTTACTATTTGTAAATTTAAAAAAGATTTTATTTTAAGAGGTGGGGCAAGAGGGGCGGGGGCAGGGTCTATAGTTTTAAAATATCATCAAGATTTAGAGGGTTGTCAGGGCGTTCAACGAATCTGTTTTGAAACAGGTCAAAAATGTTTCATGTAAGCTTTCCTGATATCAGCTTTCCGACCTCTATTATGTGACGCTCAAAAGAAAAGTTTAGAATATTGGGCTGTACATGGGAAGGAGGGGTTTGATTCCCCCCCCCCGTAGATTTCTCTTGTTTAGTGGGAAAATTTCCAGTAACGCTAAGGTCAATAGATATTTTTGAAAGGGCCAATTCCCATTTAAATATCGGCGTTACTGTGATCCAATATGAAACTGAATTTGAGTATGGAGCACGTTATAATAAAAAGGGGGTGTTGTTCCCAGTAAGGGGCCCGTCAATTGAATTGGTGAAGCACTGGGTTTGGTTGTTGTATACACCACCTAGTGAACCCAATGCAATTGGCCATTTCAACCCAATTACAGATATCAGTAGAGTTCTGGGAGGGGGTAAGAATCTAGGGGTACGTTCCCACTGTCCAACATGCCTGTTCCAATTTCGTAGTGATTTAAAACTACAGAATCACATGAAACATTTCAGGCGGCATGGTTATCAATCAGTGGAAGCAGTTTCGGGTGACAGGGCCATTTTAAGATTTAAAAATTTTCAAAATACGCTCCTGCAAAGCAATAAGATCGTTTTGGATTGTGAAACTAGGCTAGTGGATGTGAACGACACCCGATTTCCGAATCGAATCAAAGAACATAAACCATTTCGGTTTCCTATGCCCACGCACAAAGAGACAACTCTAACACAATGCAATTGTTAGAAATAGTCGAGATATTGGATGAGAATTAGTGTATGATCAACGCATTAACTAAATTAATTGTCACTGCGAAAGGAGCTATTTCTCGTTTGAGAAATACTCATTACCCAATGTTGTTGTCTGCAGAGGATCGTCTGGCGATTAAAAATCAAAAAATATGCTGAGTTTGTAAGGGGGAATTTGAAGAGGGGATTAAGGGGAAAGGGACTAGGGGGAAAGAAGGGGAAGGGGAAAGTCAGGGACCATAATCACTTGTGGCAGAAAATATCGTCAGGGGTAGTAATTTTCGTGGTGTAGCACATCAATCATGCAATGTCAATGTAAGCCAGCAGTCTTTTATGCCGGTTTTTATTCACAATTCAAACTACGACTTAAAAGTATTTACCCGGCTTTGGCACGTATGCACAGGGAGGGAGGGGGAGTAGATAGTCCATGGGTAAACAATTCATTTACCTAAAATATTATCCCCAAATCAGCTGAGAAGCTGGTGCTTCTCGAGTTGAAATGGCAGGTAGTGAATAATGGACATACGTGCTGGAATAAAATCTGGTTTTTAGATTCGTTTAGTTTTTTCCCCAAGGTTTTGAGTCAATTGATTCAAGTGCAGAAAAGCGACAATTTTGATAGTTTTCCTCTGCTTAAACAGCGCTTTCCAGACAGTGAAATGTATGACCTACTGACCTGTAAGGGCATATATGCATATGAATATTACTGTTCTAGCGCACGGTTAAGCGAGGAGAAACTACCTCCAAATGAACCTTTCTATAATTCACTTACCAATAGTGAATGCACTGCCGAGGAATATGAATTTGCCGAGAGGGTTTGGGATAAGGGTAATTGTAAAAATGGGTGGTATTATTGTAGAATGTACTTGGCCAGTGACGTTTTAACTCTATCAGATATTGTCTGTAAAAACACAGATAAAATTTATTCAGAGTTTGGATTAGATATTGGCTACTATTTTTCCAAACCACATTTGGTGATGGACTTGATTTTAAAAATTAGTCGGGAGGAAATAGGGTTGATCACTGATGTGGATCAACATCTTTTTGTAGAAAGATCTATGAGGGGGTATGTTTTTCATGGAGATCGCGTTTTAACAACGGATCTAAGTGGACAAGACACTGGTGTAAAGTCTAATGCAGTTTTCCTTGACATGAACGCATTGTACCGCTCGACAATCTCTCACTACTCTTTGCCGTGTGGAATTTATAAATGGCTTGAGAATCCTTGTGAGATCCCCGACATTCACACCGTCGAGGACATTGGGCCACAAGAATGGTTCTTCGAAATTGACGGGCAGATACCATTGGAAATTCACGATTCTGTCAAAGATTTTGTATTTCCTTGTGTCAATAGACGAGTGACCAAGGAATCGCTGAGCCCATACAATCGATCTTTGGTCGATGATATTGGCATGCACTGGACCCCCTCCAAGCAGAAACTCATTGCAGATATAGAACCTAAACAGAATATCGTCGTTCACCATGTGCTTTTGAGATGGATGGTGAACAATGGTTTCAAGATCACAAAAATACATAGGGTCCTACAATTCAGTCAGAAACCCTACTTTCAGTCTTCAGTCAGAAGACGTTTATCGACACCTTTGTCGGTAAACGCTCTCAGGCAAAGAGTAAAGTTGAAAAGGAAATATACAAGCTCATTTTAAATTCAGCGTTTGGAAAAATGTGTGAAAGCGTACGAAACAGATCACGTTGTGACGTCGTAACATGCCCCCAAGAATGTGCACGAATTATTGCCGACCCTAATTTTAAAAAATTCACGAGAATAGAGCCGAACATGGTTCTTCTACACAGATAGAAAAGAAATGTTGTACGGAACAAGAATATAGCGGGAGGTAGTTCAGTACTGGAAATTTTCAAAAAGCTCATGTTATCTTTTTTTTACAATGTGTGCAAGGTACAATGGCCAAGGGAGGGGGAGGTTCAAGTTTATTATGAGGACACAGATTCTCTGCTGTTAAAAGTTAAAACCGGGGATATATTAAATGATTTAGAAAATGGGGTGCTCTTGGACATCAGCTCTTGGATGGATTTCACTAACTGGAATGCGTCCCTCTACCCCGAGTTGGTGAAGCGTCAAGCTCCCAATCAGCTACTAATTTTAAAATCAGAGAAGGGGAGCGATTTAATATCCAATGGAGTGTTCCCCGGTCCTAAAGTTTATCGTGTAGAAACCCACGACAAAGATGTAAATCAGGCATGTAAAGGGGTGCATACACATTTTGTCAAAAAATAATTTCAACATGAGTGTCTAGAGAAACTGTGTAGATAGTTGTCTAGTGCCAAGAGCACAAGTGCTAGCAATTCGCTCTCTGCAGTTTAGAAACTATACTCTTAGAGTTGAAAAAATGCCATGTCATGTGTACCTGACAAGGTCTTTGTGCTCGAGAAAGGTGTAAATGTACTCCCCCACGACCACTATCGAATTTCAGACCGGGTTGAATGTGTAGACTATGGCAACCAACTCGGTCTGGATAAATTAAATTAACCTAACCTAACCTGATAAATTAACTTAAATGCTCAAATAGTACAACCTAACCTAACCTAATCTGATAAATTAACTTAAATGCTCAAATAGTACAACCTAACCTAACCTGCAGTAGCAGCGGCTATTGTATATAGTTTTTCCCGCACCCCCTGCGCGGTCCCCGGGAGTGGGGGGGAGGTATTCTCATCTTTTAAATTCATTGAAATTTGTTCAACTGTGCTGTTACTGTTCGTGTTGTAAGTTTTTTTTATGTCAATAAGTGAAAAAATACTGTTCTTATGTTTGTAAAAATAGTGTGTGCTATTGCTATACGAGCTGCAGATTTTAGTTGTACAAAATGTGTGTACTATTGTTGTTCTTGCTATACAAAAAAGTGTTTGTGTCAACAAATGAAAAATGTTGTTTTTGTTCTTGCTGTAAAAAAGTGTTTGTGTCAATAAATGAAAAATGTTGTTGTTGATGTTGTTGCACAAATAGTGTTCTGTCAATAAATGAAAAATGTTGTTGGTGATGTTGTTGTACAAATAGTATTGTTGTTAATAAATGAAAATTGCTGTTGTTGTTGTTGTTGAACAAATAGTGTGTACTATTTTTGTTCTTGCTGTACAAAAAGGTGTTTTTGTCAGTAAGTGAAAAATGCTGTTGTTGCTATTGTTGTACAATAGTGTTGCTGTTGTTAATAAATGAATGTACTATTGTTGTTCTTGCTGTATAAAAAAGTATTTTTGTTAATAAATGAATGAAATATTGTTGCTATTGTTCTTGTTGAACAAATAGTGTGTACTATTGTTGCTGTACAGAAAAGTGTTGATGTTAATAAATGAATGACATATTGTTTTGTTGTTCTTGAATAGATAGATCTATGAGAAAATTATTATTTATTCATTGGACAAGTATGGTTTACAGTTAGTTGTAGTCCAACTGTTGTCAACAGCTGTATGTATCAATTTAAAACACCATTCAGATCGTTTCTGTGTGGCCCATCAATGTCTGGAAAAACGACACTTTTAGCTAAAATAATCCAAAATTGTAATAAAATGTTTTTGGAAAAACCACAGAAAATTTATTATTGCTATATTATTTCGCAGGAGTCCTACGATCAAATAAAAGCTATTGCCACAACAATGTCAATACAATTCATACGGGGACTTGATGTTTTCAATAGTATTGAACCAAACTCTTGGTTGATTATTGATAATTTGGCTGAATCAATTGAATATTTCTCACAGGAAATGCTAAAACTGTTTACCGTTCGCTCTCATCATGAACACATTTCCATAACCTTAGTTCTACAAAATCTGTTTCATCAGAGCAAATGTATGAGAACCCTTGCTTTGAACTGCACCATCTATATTATCTACCGAGTTGTTCGTGATTCTAGCTCACTATTAACTCTCAATAAGCAAATATATCCAGGCGCTCCAAAATTTCTGCTGTCAGCGTACACTCAGACGACAAATAAGTCCTAAGGGTACATTTTGCTAGATCTTAATCAGAATACACCCGAGGATCTACGTGTAGTAACAGATATTTTTGAAAAAGAAATTACTGTATATCTTCCACTGAACATTAGAAAAAGCTATTAGTTACCATCATGACACGGAAGAAATTTATTTTCCGTTTTAGGCACTTCAAAACCTCCACTCAGGAAGACCATACTCAAACATGGTGCTGACAATGATTTCATTAATCTAATATCTGAACTTTGTTTAAATTTAACTGAGGGCAATGTAAACATGCCAGAAGGTTTTAGACAACAGACAAAGCAACATTGTTCCACTGTACGTGCCTTGGATTGCAAAAACAAAGGAAAAATTTTTAAAAGAAAGCGTCTCCTTCAAGCGGGAGATAGCTTTTTTACACTTCCAATAATTGCAGGACTTGTAAACACTTTTCTCTAGATGGCTAAACCCTATAAATTAACGCCAGTTGAACTTGTCCTCTTACCCGTAAAACATTTTGAAGACATTCTAAGCAAATTCATTAATGACGAAAATATTGCCGATGATAAAAAGCTAGTTTTACTTCAAGATGCATTGCGACATGTGGAAAAACATAGACCTTATCGTGAGAGACCCGCCGTCACCGTCACAGATCCCTCTAAACAGGAAATATCTCCTCAAGATTAAGCAGTGCAATCAAAGAAGAAGGAATTGAATTCCATATTGACATCAATTGGAAACCTGTTGCCAGTGACCTGTCGAGAACAGAGTAAAAGAGTATTAACATATCTCATGTTGGAAACTGGTGGTGATCATCAAGTTCAAGTCGATAGCACAGGGAAACGAATTATAATTCAGGAAAAAAGTCATAATCTAGTTGATTTAATTTGCGATATGGTTACGAATCGTAAAGGACTTTTTCATTTGACAATAATCTATACACCTTTCTAAATGCATCAAACTTCCCCAAAAGTCTTATAGGCAATAAACAAATTCTAAAGAAATTAAGAGAATATAGTCCTCCAACAACACCAACACCATTTAAAAAAGAAGAAGAAGAAGATTTACTCTTGGAAAATACTAGCAGCAGCAGCAATGATTTTATAACACCATTGGCTGCTATACAAAAGCGAAGACGTATTGATTCACCCTCCAGTGTGCAAAAGGGGATTGGACATTACACTACGTGTTTGCGTTCAAAATGGATGCAGTTTTAAAACATGTATATGAAAATTTCGGTGAAGTGGGAAGTCTAAGTTCCCTCACAACGCTTTCTAAGGTTCCCTCTGACATGGATGGTAGCACATTAGAAAAGCAAAAGAGTATATAGAAAATGAACCGAGTTACACACTGCTTCAGATTCGCAGGCTTCGTGGCAAGCAATATCGAAAAACTAAAGCCTTTCCCCTCTGCATATAATGCAAACTGATCTTTTAACTTTAGACACGATTCAACGGCGTCACAATACACTTTACAAATATATTCTAGTGGCATTCAGTGTCTTTAGTCGCTATGCTTATGCCATTCCATTAAAATCAAAGAGAGGTGTTGAAGTTGCGCTTGCTTTAGAAAGTATTCTTGAACAGGATTGCTATAGAAAAACTCAATCGGATCGTGGTAGCGAATTTGTTAATCCTGATGTACAAAAGCTTCTATTGAAATATAATACAACGCTCTATCATAGCCACAGCCTGATAAAGGCTGCATTAGCTGAACGATTGATACGAACGATTCGTCTATTAATTTCAAGATATTGTACGCTGAAAAATACTGCTGCTTTTATTCATGATTTAGATAAAATCATGCAAATATATAACCAACAACCACATCGATCTCTGTCCAATGTTAGCCCACAGGAAGCTCATTGCAGTGAAAGTACATTTGATGCTTTTCTAAAGCAATATTCCAGTGAAAAAAAGAATTGTGAAGAAGAAATTCAACGTTGGTGATACTGTTCGAATCAATAGAACCACCAATATTTTTGAAAAGGGGAATTATTTATGGAGCACTGTACTTTTTAAAGTGTCCAAAATCCTAGACACTACACCCACGACTTATCGACTGCGAGACACCAAAGATGATGAGATTCTCGGCGGTTTTTATGAATATGAACTACAAAAAGTTAGAAACACTAGTGAAATTTATCAAATTGAAAAGATATTAAAGGGTCGTACTCGCAGGGGCAAGAGATAGTTGCTTGTTCGCTGGCTAGGATACAACTCTGATTTTGATTCTTGGGTTGCAGTTGAAGACATTAACAATGCCC
Source organism: Artemia sp. Kazakhstan ARC1039 (assembly GCA_029168905.1). Lineage (NCBI taxonomy): Eukaryota > Metazoa > Arthropoda > Branchiopoda > Anostraca > Artemiidae > Artemia > Artemia sp. Kazakhstan ARC1039. Next base: position 13,611 of record JAQQPU010001186.1, on the reverse strand, counting down.
AATGATTTCTATGTGACTTTCATGTCCAATGTTCCCGATCCTCTCTACAATGATTTGAATAGAACAAATGATTTTTGGACGAAAATCTCTCCCAAAATCAAATTCGACGATGCAAAATATGAAGTGGCTCTTGTCGACTGTATTCTCAAATATACATATGATATCCTGAGGAAAGATCGCAAATATAATATAAAAATTATACCCTATGATTGGCCGCCACCCCCAGGTGATCAAGAACAAATTCAAAAGATCAATTGGATGAATTATCCATATATTGAATTACCCTATGAAGAACTCACCTGTATGAATGATTTATGTCATTCTATCAATAAGAGAATTTCTGCTCGTAAAAAAGGAGCCTTTCATTTCAACTATTCAAAGGAGGAGGGCAAGATCTACATTAGTTCACCCATTGCCGATGAAAAGGTTATTCTCAATGATAATCTAAAAGATGTTCTTGGCTTTAAGCTCAATATAATCAATGGTAAAAGTGCTGGAAACACTAGTTTTATTTTTGCTGACTACCCGCCTGCCTTCTCCACAGACACTTGTATATTTCTGTACGCTTCATTTGTTGACACATCCCGGGTTGGCAATAGCAATGTCCCCCTCCTACGAGTTCTTGAACGAAAAAACCAATCAAGAACATATTCACCATTACAATATAGAGCATCTTCAGTATATCCCCATTAACACTTCCTATTTGGAACTGTGTCAGTTAACACTAAGAACTGAATTAGGTGATCCCCTAGTAATAACAAAAGGTTTAGCTTGTGATTACATGCCATTTTCGACCCATTCAACAACAAGATGTCTAATAGAAAAGTGGTATTCATTTGTCTTGATATTGACTGCTATGTTAATACTCTTGGTCCAAGAAAACAGGGCAATGGAATGGACTATTACGAAGGTCGTTCATCAATGTCTGACTATGGTCTTGGCAGTTGGTTTGCTAAGCTGTTTCGCTCTGCACTACCTCTGGCTAGAAAATATTTTGTACCGGCTGCGTCAGATTTTGCATATTCCACACTATACGATTGGGGCTCTGGCAAGGATTTTTAAAAAAAATGCTTCGGAAAATCTTAGGTCCAGTGCGCGAACCCTTGGCAAACAATTGAAATCTCATGAAAATGGAAAAGGTTTAAAAAGGTCGAGAACAGTGCACCACTCATCAGTATCTACTCAAGTCAGAAACAAAAGACATCAACCTTGTCAAAGAAAAAAAGGAAAAAGACGACACTTACAGTAAACAGTAGAAGAAGAAGCCACAGGAAGAGAATTGTTAGATCGAAACTAGATTTCTTTTCCTGAGATGTGATATCTACCGCATAAGGATTCACAACCTTCAATCACTTCATCTTTAAATATATTCAATGCAGAAAATATTGATGTGAGTGTAAAACATGGATACTGTAATCAATTTCATCCGAAAAAACCCCTCTCCGATAATATCCACTTTCAAATTTATTCCAATGAAGACTACTTTATGGACATGTCTTCAACATTTATAGATTTACAAATGAAAGCCGGGAAATCCGATAATACATTGCCAATTCTTGCCGATGGAATATCCTATGAAAATTGTATATTACATAATTTATTTCGTCAAATCAGTGTCTACATAAATGGCACACTGGTGAGCACAAGCAACAATCTCTCAAATTATACAAGCTATATGCATTTCATGCTGATGACACCCAAGTCATACAAGGAATTGAGCGGCACCTCCAATGTCTATGAATATATTACGAATACTGATAGTACAAATGCACTTAAAATGCTATAACTTGTGAATTACATCTAGTTGGAAAAATATATCATGAAATATTTAATATACCCCAATGGGTACCACCCAATAGTAAAGTGGATTTAAAATTGACGCTTTCTCTATCCAATTTTATTTTACGAAAAGAACTTGCTTCCAATCCTGATGTAACTCTCTCAATCACCATGGCAGTACTACATGTACGCAAACAGCAGGTTATGAGTTCTGTTGCTTTGGCAGTGGAAAAACTGAGAGCTACTGGAAATAATATTAAACTACTTGTTCCTCATACAATCACCAATCAACGTCATATTGCCACAGGCTCACGCACCTTCACCGACTCATCCTTTATCAATAGCGAAATTTCGTCAAAATTAGCCTTGGCATTTGTAAAAAGCGGTAGTGCAATAGGATCGTGGACTGGATGCCCACATAAATTTGAAATGTCTGAGCTTTTATCTCTTGTCTGTAAAGTAAATGGAATCCCACTCTACAATTTATCTTTTGATAAATCCTATAGGACATTCTACTAGTTGACCATGCAAACCCTAGATCATGATCCACAACTATTTGAAAATGGTATAAGCGAAGAAATGTTTGCTAAAACACATGGTATCATTGTATTGGATTTGTGTGGCACCCAGGATATGATTATAGTACGAACGGGGAGTGTGCGTTTAGAGTGTACATTTGCCGACCCATTAGCTGAGAGTATTGCACTAATCTCGCTAAATTAATTTGAAACCTATTGGGAAATATACTCCCGAAGGCAGTGTTCTACTAGACATTGCACCATGAGCACCAGTCAAATAATCAATGTATTTAATATTGACCCCGACATGTCCAAATACAGATCCAATTGTCTACCCTCGGACTTTCTTGGAAAAATTTGAAAGTACCAACAATACCCTAATCACTGGTAATAGCCGTCCGTCGACAGTGAATACTGGCCATTGGTTGTGCATCTTTCAAACAATGAAGACGATTGAATTGTTTTATCCTCTTGGCCTACCCTATACATTCTATACTCGACACATCAGCAACTATATTGAAAGCAGTGGGAAAACTATTATTCAAGATCGGAAGAGAGTGCAGGATCTGACGACTAAAAGCTGTGGCTTTCATGCGCTACTATATTTTGTGTTCAGATGTCGCGGCTACATTTACAAGAAGTTTCTCAACATTTATGTAGACCATCCACGTCCGAACTATTTTATGGTGGAAAATATCCTCTCAGACCTGTACGATATTGATTTTAGTGCCCTACGAGTAAAGGGCTTAAAAAATGTATGTGATTTTGTTTATCAATAAATGAAATGTATATACACAATAACAATGTCTTTATTCTTCACTTTAGATTTCTTCTTCTTCGGTGTATAGGCAACTGTCGTGAACCACTAATGCTGGCAGATCATTTGGATTCGCTGTCTATTGATCTTGACTGGCTGCAAAGTCAGGGTCACATTTTCTACAGTAAAATTTAACTTCACTTTTGTCATATCTCTTTGTATAGTCAATGATACTATTTACATTCATATTGTGAAATTCACGTGTTTCAATCTGTCTATTTGAAGCAATATCACATACAGTGTTTTCAAATGGTGAATCTCATTCGGTAACTGCCAATAAAAATCACTAGGTTTATAGTCATAATAGGCAGTGTCGTCACAACGATGATGTAGAAACCAAATTGTCTTGTTACCCTAACAGTTGAATCGTAGACCTTATTCTTCCTCCCGAAATAATTTAAATCCACGACGATACCAATCTCGTAGAAATAAACTAAAATCACGTTTGGGGTTCTTTCCAATTATGCCGGGATAACTATTCTCCCACTAATCACATTTGTCATAGTGGCAATTGGAGCATAGTTGCCCTCTAGGGTGAGAGTCACAGATCTCTTCAAGACATGAATTACAGCCTTTAATTTGTACTGCATGTCCTCTATGTAATTTACAAGGATTGCATAATTTGCGCTTTTCATTATAGTCATCAATAATTTTACAATTCTTACATGGTGACCAACTGCCAAAAGTGTAAATGCATAGTGGACATGTATAGAACATTTTTTGGTTTCCGATGTCAACTCTCTCACAGCTAAAAAGAAACTGATCCTCGTTCGATAAATTCAGGGGGAATGGGGAAAGGAGTAACTCTGTGACGCTACCTCTTTCGAAGGGGGAGCCATCTACATTGAATCTATGGCAATGTTTTCATAAGTATATCCACAATATTATTCTGCTTTGTTTCAATTAGTATATCAATAAATTGAGTATAAGCATTTGAGTCGCATCGTAAAAACTTCATACAATAGTCTAATGGGGGATAATCAGTTTTCATTATATTGTCAAGTGTTCCCTGCGAGAATATCTTCCGTTGAAGGGATAACTTGAGAAAATCATCATCCAGAATCAAATGTTTTTCCATAATCACAAGATTCGATCTAATTCTCTGTTTCTCAAATTTATTCATTTTTCAATCCTATCACTCTCACTGCTGATTCTAGACTAACTACGAATCGTTCTACTTCAAGAATATTCTAACAAAAGGGGTAACATTTTCGGTTTCGAAACAATTTTATTGTATAATTACAACAATAATATATATTACACATGTACAATTAGCGATATAGCTTATTGTCTTCGATATGCTTCACGTAGAGAGAGGTGCTTTTGTATCATTGCTACCAACTCCACTATCAACTTCTAATAGTGTAAACATTCCACTCATTATTAAAAATATATCTTAATGAGTAAAGTCAAACTGTTCTCACTCCTTAAATTCTATTCTGACACCAATTATAACTATAGCAAAAATCCTTCTTTATATTTACTGCGATCCTGTCCCGTTAATGTTTCCGGCTCCCTGATTGGCCTAAAAAGAGACACATAATCCTGTCCCGTTAGAATCAATAATTCCCCGTCGATTAGGTAATCAATTTCCCAGACATTCTGTCCCCTCTTGTGCCAGTTGATTATGCAATAAATTTCCCAGAAATCGAATCTGATCTTGTCCCACTCGGTTATGCAATCAATTTCCCGGAAATCTGTCCCCTTCGTAGGTCAATAACATTGTACCGTTAGTATTCAGTGCGCATGTGCAAATCTCGTTCTGTATTCAATAGGCTTAGAAAAATCCCCTGATTTACCTTGAAAAAGATGTCATTGACCCTGTCCCATTAGTGGATCAATACATTTAGAATTCCCCGTCAATTATGCAAATCAATTTCCCAGAAATCCTGTCCCCTTTGTGGATCAATACCTTTGCCCCGTTAGTATTCAGTGCGCATGCGCATTTCACAGCATTGCCAGATAAGAAAGGTACTTTTAAAGTACCAAATAGTACCTTTCTTATCTGGCAATAGGGAATACTTCGTCCCGCGCTGGCACTGTCATCGTTACTTTTCTTATCGCTTTAGTCTTGAAATTCCAGCCATAAGATGAAAGAATGAGAGAAGGTTCCTATTCTTCTCAAAACGTGGAGCGTTATCATCAGACAGATGAGACATTTCAAATGAGCTGTAACTCGCCACAAGTCGGAGCACAACCACAATTAGCTAATGATTATTGGACTTCTCAACAATGCTCAATTAAGTGGCTGTCAAACCATGGCCCTTGCGCCCTAGTTTGACTGGTTATGCTCTATATACCGTTTTAATTTAGCAAAGAATTATAGATAAGTCTTAAATAAAAATCATTTTTTTAAGTGAAAGTTGGGAACAAAATTAAACCTAAAAACAGTGAGGATGGGGTCTACCCCCTCCCCAACTCTCACTCTTTACGCTAAAGTCTTTAAGATTCATAAAATTACTTTGCATTCAAAATCAACGACCGTTTCTCCATGTTGAAATAACCATCATTTTTCGAGAGAGTCGTTGCGTATTTATGACTCTAGCCCTTTTCTCTTAGACGCATACAAAAAAAAGAAGTAAGATTGCATCAAAAATCGCAAACAAAATTTGTTTATATCCATTTTTGTTACGTTCTTACGAGTCATATAAATATTTGGGAAGGGGGGGGGGGTCAAACCACCCTGCCCCCCCCCCCCTCTGGGTACGGCCTTAATATCCAGCAAAGAAGACCAACAGCTCATATAAATAATTACCCCGTAAATTTGTCATATAATTCAATTTGTTCTCCATTGTTAAGTGTCTTTCTGATTTTCTAATTTAACAATTTATTTTTCCTTATATTCCTTTGTTCACTGTGGAGCGAATACAATTTATTCTTAAAGGAATCGTTTATTACGAAAAAAGTCTAGAAAAATGAAAAAAATTCGTCATGATTTATTCACAAAACATAAATAGCTTAAGTTCAATTATCAGCCTTCATGAAGCTTGAACAATAGCAAAGCATTCGGCTTCTTTTGTTTCTTCAACTTTGGCTTTGAATATGTTGGGCTTAGATGAATTCTCTTTGCTCCTCATTATTTGCTTGTTTCAGTGGATATTTATGAATTCCTTAACAGAGGATTTTCAATGGGCTTATGCAGCAAAAGATGCCTGAAAGTAGGAAAATAAAGGAAGTGAAAATTCGTCAAAAAAAGATTTGTTGGCATGAAAGTCAGGAAAATGATTATACATAAAATAAGTCAAATTAACCTGAAATATGATTACCTGTCACCCTTTCACTAGAATGCTAGGCTTTTGCATATACCTCTACTTCAGCCGACGTTAAGTTGTATTGAAAATGTATACTTACTAGTGTTTTATGCTTTTTCAGCATTTAATTTTAAGTCTGATTATGAAAAACTGTGATTTTATGGAATTATTTGACTAGTTTCTGAAGAAGTGTGTAAGCCTTCCGAGCTGTTTCAAGCATAATCATTTCTAGTATTGGTAGTACCCGGGGAAAGATAATTTCAGTGTCCCCTCTCAACTCAATTATAATAAAAAAAAAGCCGAATGATGGTACTACTTTCACTTTAGTTTTTCACTTTTCCCGCGTAGCATCTTTTTTTATTATATACTCTTACAGATTTAACTGCGAAGAGTGGCTGCGGCACCTCCTCCACTCAACGACGTTATAATTTGGAAATTCCTAAACTTAAGGTCGCTTAAACTATCTTCCAGCATTCACTTTCGGTCGTCATTAATAAACGAAAAAATTTCTGAAAGTTATCAATAAAGCAAATGAAGTTAAATAAACAGAAACAGAGAACATTATTAAATAGAGCTGTCGATTGAGTTTTCTGCATGACCAACAACTTGATACATGGTGTCTGTAGGAATTTTCCCCGAGTTTGCTACTTTTGCCTGATTTTTTTTGGCTAAACTAAGATAAAAGTAAAATAAAAAATTACATTAACAAAGCGAAGACAGATGAGGAAAATTGGAGCAACTCTAAACATTATAATAGACAATGAATGTTCTCTTGTTTCAAATTGTTTTTTATGTTCTTCAGCTGTGTAATAACTAGCAATTTTATTTTCTTTCAGGATGATAAAATCAGCCATTAATTACCAAGTTAATCAACTTGTTTTGACGAAGCTTATATTAAAAAAAACACATAAACAAGGAATATAAAACACAAAATGACACAAAAATGAAAATATACCAGTTTCTAACACAGACTTGTGGATACAAATTTTTATTTGACTAGCTTATTTATAAGTGTAACAACCAACGAAATATTGCTTTTTCCAAGACTTCCGAGCTCCATAGAATTCAATTTATTTTCTTAAATCTCGTTTTATTTTGTGATAAGATATACCAATTATTTTCTATTTACACTCTTTTTGGGTGAAACTACGAAGTAGCTTACAGGAAACATAGAAAAAAATAAATAAACTTCATTAAGAAAAAAAGATTGGCCTCTAGTACTAATTTGTTTTTTTTATTTTTAGTTGACCCGAATGTTTTAATATACAATAGGTAATGAATTTTAGCTAATATCAAGATTTTTTTGTTCATCTTTGTCACAATTTAGTTTGTTCAACAACCATTCAGTTTACATTAATAAGGAATATTTGGTTTACCCCTGAATTTTAGATATACGAAACTTGTGCAACAGTTGAGCACCCAAAACTTCCCTTTAATGAGCTTTTTTTCTATATTTTTTTTGGTAATTAACTTTTATAGTTAAGTTTTTAAGTATAGAATAAATAACTCAGCGTAAACAAATGAAGAGGCCGATTTTCTTGAGCCAAAGTAATCAATTAGTCTAATTTCAGCATGTAGTTGTTTTTAAACCCAAACTAATTTATCAATCCAACATTTAGCCCTATCTACTTCAGCAAAATTGAGTCTAGGTCCAAATTGGCACTATTATGCACACATTTTATAAGCTATGCAAAACTATGAATGTCGTTTGATTCAACTTGTTTATCTGACTCAGTTCTTGTGTTGGATTCAAGTCATCCATTATTTTTTATTTGGAAAGATATAATTGAATATTATTTAGATGACTGTTGAATTTATCTCTTTCAAAAGCTATAATATTTTACAAATTAGAAAGTTTAATTTTCCCTCTTGTACGGCTTTAAACGTTTTAAAGAAACAATCCCTGTGGAACCAATGGTCTTCATTGGTATTACATCTAATCCAATTTGTTGCATCATCTGAATCCGACGAATCAGAATTTGAATGATATGTTACAGGTGACATTCTGCCAATTCTGCAAATATTAGTCAATGATACGTCCATGGCTTTTACATTTCTGCAAAGATTTGGGCTCGCATCGTATTGCTACTTTCGTCATCTGCCAAATTGTCAATTGTATTTTCTTCGTCTCTGAAATTTAAGTAGAGATCGTTGAGTGGATCTTCACACTCCAAATCTATCGAGTTGCAAAGAAAATCTATAAATTGAAGGCACATCGGCCCGCAATTGAAACCATCTTGTTGTTTTTTGAATTTAAAGGGTAAAATTTTTTAATCGGAGCGCCTATCAAGAAAAAGTTTGAAAATTTGCCCAAACATCTGTCTTCACCCTGTAAAGGGTAAAAAAATGTAACTCCTGCTCAGACTATCAATGAAAATAAGCGTCCAGTGCACACCAAACTCGTTAACCAAATAAATCGAAATTTTGGCAGGAATCAAATAACCTGGATCCTTGAGTTGTAATAAGATCTTTTTTACAAGTGGTGCTCCTTGAAGAACGACACCATGGCCTAGATTTCTTTCCTTTATTCTATTCATTATATAGGCCTCCATAATCGGATCGCTTAGCCAAGCCTGTCCAATTATTGACGCCAGTTCACCTATTGAAATGTTTGCTAAATTGTTTTCCTTCCCCCTCCCCCACTGACACTCTTCCTATAACAATTGAATCGCTGTGACCCGAAGAATACTTTGAATACGCGCTGCTAAAGTCTTGGAAGTTATCCAACTGTTCATTTTTCGAAAGTACTTTTTTAGCTAATTTTATGTTTCTTGTATTCAATTTTTCAGCAGGTATGATGTATTCCGGTGGAAGACAAAGATTAGGGGACGGGTCATAATATTTGGAGCCAGTTATTTTTTTTATTGTTTTTTTTTCTGCCAGACCTCTTTTACAGTATCCATTTTTGGGAATTAATTTCCCTTTTCTTCCTTTTTTTGTTGCTCCATATCAATATCCATTCATTATCTTGAGCTAGTATATTTAGAGGTAGGGGGATAGTTATTCAGGAAAGCAATCCTGTTTGAAACCATTGGTATAGCATTTATATAACTCGTATCCACAAATTCACCAGGGTCCATGGGACTTAGCCCAACTTTGTAAACCTGTCTTTTCATTATTTTGAAATAATTTTCTACTGATGCATTTGTATGCCTAGTAAATCTACCATTTAGCATTATTGCAGTTGTTAAAGGGCAAAGTTTAATAATTATTTGTTCTAGCCTATGACAAACTTTCAAACTATAATAAGGGTTTAATTCCCTGTCCCTACTATTGTCCTCTGAGCACTCATCATGAAAAGCAAAGAAAGATATAAAAGGATTTTCATCATCAGCGTCACAATTACCAGTAAACTCACAATCGTCAGTAGTATGCTTCGTCTGGATTTGCTTCGACATATAGGAATTACCATGCTATTTGCTTAGACATATAGGAAATACTTTTGCTTAGACATATAGGAAATACTTTTGCTTAGACATATAGGAATTACCATGCTATTTGCTTAGACATATAGGAAATACTTTTGCTTATACATATAGGAAATACTTTTGCTTAGACATATAGGAACCCATTTCTGAGGGCAGGGAGGGGAGGGGTCAATTTTGGAGGCCCGAAGGAGTTGTTAACTCAGGTAATTTGTTATAAATTTGAAAAATGCCTAACGACGAATCGGAAATGTTTGATTAACATTTGCAAAAAAAAGGAGTAATGGGATTTGCGAATTGGAGGAGATGGGGTGGTTATGTACTGTATAATACACAAGTGATGTTTTGGAGAGTATTGTCAATTTAAAATCGTTTTAGAAATAAAAAAATTTAACAAGAAATGGTTGAAAAGTGTTTTGAGGGAGATGGGTTGCATGGAGGGTTGAGTTGCACGATGGGTTCAGTTAAGGGGAGTACAGTTACATGGAAGTTTAGTTAAATGGGGATCGAGTTGCTTGAGGGTTTAGTAGCACGAGGGTTCAGTAGCACGGGGGTTCAGTTGTACGGGGTTTCGGTTATACAGGGGTTCAGTTACATGGGGGGGGTTCAGTTGCATGGGGGTTCAGCTACATGCGGATTCAGTTACATGGGAATTAGTTAAATGCGGTTGAGTTGCATAGTCTCATTGGAAAAAATTAGAGGTCATACTTAAACAGTTCTATTAAGAGCTATTTTTATGGAAATGGTTCATTTTTGAATTGAAACTATGATTTTCTGACTGAAGATACACATTTGAATCAGAAAATGTGAAAATGTACACAATTGAAACAGAGAAGTGTGTTTTGACGATATTTTCTATAATTTCGTCTGAAAAATAGGAGTTCACGCTTAAAAAGTTCTATTAAGAGCTATTTTTATGGAAATGGTTCATTTTTGAACCAAAACCACGCTTTTCTGATTGAAAATATACATTATAATCAGAGAATCATGTATTGAAGATATTTTCTATAATTTCGTCTGAAAAATAGGAGTTCACGCTTAAAAAGTTCTATTAAGAGCTATTTTTATGGAAATGGTTCATGTCTTTAGCAAAGTTAGCCATAGCTAGTTGAAACTCTGCATAAATATCTTCATTTTTAGCCTAATTGCGTAGGTACTAAAGTAACATTGAACATTTTTTCTGATTTTAGATGTTTTCGCAAGAAAATAGCTGGTCATTAGCAAACTTAGCCATAGCTAGTTGAAACTCTGCATAAATATCTTCATTTTTAGCCTAATTGCGTAGGTACTAAAGGAACATTGAACATTTTTTCTGATTTTGTGTGTTTTCGCAAGAAAATAACTCGTCTTTAGCAAACTTAGCCGTAGCTAGTTGAAACTCTACATAAATATCTTCATTTTTAGCCTAATTGCGTAGGTACTAAAGGAACATTGAACATTTTTTCTGATTTTGTGTGTTTCCGCAAGAAAATAGCTGGTCTTTAGCAAACTTAGCCATAGCTAGTTGAAACTCTGCATAAATATCTTCATTTTTAGCCTAATTGCGAAGGTACTAAAGGAACATTGAACATTTTTTCTGATTTTGTGTGTTTTTGCAAGAAAATAGCTGGTCTTTAGCAAACTTAGCCATAGCTAGTTCAAACTCCGCATAAATATCTTAATTTTTAGCCTAATTGCGTAGCTACTAAAGGAACATTAAACATTTTTTTCTGATTTTGTGTGTTTTCGCAAGAAAATAGCTGGTCTTTAGCAAACTTAGCCATCTTCATTTTTAGCCTAATTGCGAAGGTACTAAAGGAACATTGAACATTTTTTCTGATTTTGTGTGTTTTTGCAAAAAAATAGCTGCTCTTTAGCAAACTTAGCCATAGCTAGTTGAAACTCCGCATAAATATCTTAATTTTTAGCCTAATTGCGTAGCTACTAAAGGAACATTGAAATTTTTTGCTGATTTTGTGTGTTTTCGCAAGAAAATAGCTGGTCTTTAGCAAACTTAGCCATAGCTGGTTGAAACTCTGCATAAATATCTTAATTTTTAGCCTAATTGCGTAGCTACTAAAGGAACATTTTTGTTGTATCTATTGGTATCAATATTCCGTTTTTTAGAGTTTCCGTTACTATTGAGCCTTACGTGCCTGAAATCATGAATTAGAATATTTAATTAGCTGTTTGGGTTTTCAGACATAGTTTTTTAGATGTTCATGGGTGTTAGGTTCCTGGAGGGTCTTATGACTCCTCCCTCCAATGAATTCAGATGGTTTTAGGACTCATCCCCCTAGCCATAACTCC
>JAQQPU010001185.1:59273-87501 GCA_029168905.1 Artemia sp. Kazakhstan ARC1039 | reverse complement strand
GTCGTAGAACCTTGAAAAAGGGCTCATTCGATTTGAAATTCAAAGGGATAGTACCCTTTTTAATAGTCGAAAGTTATTTGAGGGCAACTAACCCCCCTCTCATGCCCACCTTTTCCCCAAACACATACAATCAAAATTTTTAGATAGCCATTTTATTCAACGTAGTTGAAAGTTTTGGAAATTAGGTCTTTAAGGATGACAACCACTCTCCCACAGCTCTCAGGGCAAGAGTTGTAGGTTATGCCCTGGGTTATATATAGTTATTATTGAAAGCGTTGTCGTAGAAACTTCAAAAGGGCTCATTCAATTGGAAATTGAAAGGGCTAGTGCCTTTTTTAATAGTTGAAAGTGATTCGATGGCGCCTAGCGCCCCTCTCACGCCCAGCATTTTCCAAAAAACCTCCAATCAAAATTGTGAGATATCCATTTTGTTCAACATAGTTGAACATTCTGGAAATTAAGTCTTTTAGGATGATATACCCCTCAGAGCCCTCAGTGAAAGGGCTGTAAGTTATACCCTGGGGGCATATAAGGTTTATATAGAAAGTTGTTGTATAAATCATAGGCGTCACGATTGCACTGCCTAAGTAAAGAACGGGGACACTCAAGAATGAGACAAGAAACGGGGACTAAGTAAAGAGGAGGACACTCTCCCACAACCTTCAGGGCAAGGGTTTTAAGTTATGCCCTAGGGGCATATAAGAACGATGTATGCACAATGTATTATTTATTAATTTTTTCCTTTAGAGCAGGGCACTTCGTATCGAAGAAATTGTCGTAGAAACTTCGAAAAGCGCTCATTCAATTGGGAATTAAAGCGGCTTGTGCCCTTTTTAATAGTCGAAAGTGATTGGAAGGCGACTAACACCTCTTCCAAGCCCACCATTTCCCGAAACACATCCAATCAAAATTTTGAGATAGCTATTTTGTGCAGCGTAGTTGATTTCCAGATAGAAATTATGTTTCTGAGGACAGTCCCCTACAGCCCTTAGGGCAAGGGTTTTAAGTTATGCCCTGGAGACATATAAGGTTTTTTATAGAAGGCGTTGTCTTAGAAACTTTAAAAAAGGCTCATTCGATTGGAAATTCAAAGGGTTAGTACCCTTTTTAACAGTCGAAAGTGATTAGAGGGAAACTATCCCGCCTCTCACGCCCACCTTTTCCCCAGACATATCTAAGCAAAACTTTGAGATAGCCATTTTATTCAACGTAGTTTTAAGTTCTGGAAATTAGGTCTTTGAGGATGAAAACCCCCCACAGCCCTCAGGGCAAGGGTTGTAAATTATGCCCAGGGGCTATATAAGATTTTTATATAACGCGTTGTCGTAGAAACTTCAAAAAGGGCTCATTCGATTTGAAATTGAAATGGTTAGTGCCCTTTTTAATAGTCGAAAGTAATTTGAAGGTAACTAACACCCCTTCCACGCCCAACATTTCCCCAAGCACATCCAATAAAGATTTTTAGATAGCCATTATGTTCCACGCAGTTCAAAGTTCAGGAAAGTACACCTTTGATCAGGACACTCCCCCCACAGTCTTCAGGGCAAGGGTTATAAGTTATGCCCTGGGGAATATAAGGTTTTAATTCAAATCTTTGTCGTAGAAACTTGAAAAAGGGCTCATTCGATTGAAAATTCAAAGGGCTAGTGCCATTTTAATAGTCAAAAGTTATTTGAAGGCAACTAACCCCCCTCTCACGCCCATCTCTTCTCCAAACACATCCAATTAATATTTTAGTTAGTCATTTTATTCAACGTAGTTGAAAGTTTTGGAAATTAGGTCTTTAAGGATGACAACCCCTCCCCCCCCCCCACAGCCCTCAGGGTAAGGGTTGCAAGTTATGCCCTGGGAGCGTATAAGGTGTTTATGAGGGCGTAGAAACTTCAAAAGGGCTCATTCAACTGGAAATTGAAAGGGCTAGTGCCTTTTTTGATAGTTGAAAGGGATTGGAGAGAGACTAACACCCCTCTCACGCCCACCATTTTCCCAAACACATCCAATCAAAATTTTGAGATATCCATTTCAATGCACGTAGTTGAAAGTTCTTGAAATTAGGTCTTTTAGGATGATAACCCCCTCAGAGCCCTCAGTGCAAGGGTTGTAAGTTCTGCCCTGGGGGCATATAAGGTTTTTATAGATAGAGTTGTCGTAAAACTTCAAAAGGGGCTCATTCAATTTGAAATTGAGAGGGCTAGTGCCTGTAGCGATAAAAAATTTTAGTACTTAGACAATTGCGGTAACGAAGATTGACCGCGTCAAATGTAATCTTAGGCTTTAAAGCTGTGATCTTACACCTTATAAGTTCTCTGATAGAGCCACTTATAGCACTAAGGACTGCGCCATATGTAATATTATGATTTAAAGCGGTGTACCGATCGCGCCACTCGCAGAAAGCGAGAAAATAAAATATGTGATTATATAAATGTAACCTCCTTTCCTTGGGTTATTTCAAAATCGATTACCTGTTATAGTATGTAGAAATCAGACCCCTGGGAGCGTACCTTGGAGGCATACGAACTAATTACCTGTCGTCTGACTAGATACAGACATATAAAATAAAATAACATAAATAGAAAAGCAATAGATTTATTATAACTTACATTTTAGGTGTACAGAAATGCTTACTTCAATTGACGACAAATAGGAGCAGAGATAATAATAATGACTGAATTGCAATGCCTGAGTGCCGAAATAATTCTGATCATAATAATCTTCCAAAAAGCACTTTTTCCACACTATCAAACATAGTCCTCGTCCTACGCTCTAAGAGCCGACCCACAAATGGCCTAAGTCCTGAGGCGGGCCAAACCCTCCGTCCAATAATCTGTCTTAAATATTTTTGATGATTTAAACGTTCAAACACTCTTAAAACTTAGACTTCCTGCGAAAACATTGTATTTTGTAGTTTTTTTTATTACCACCCTTCTCGGCAAAATTCAAAACTGGATAGCACCGTTCCTTGTCTGAGGCTAAAATGCAATTCTTCTTTTTGCTGATTAAGAACTTTTCTTTTTTGAAACTAGATTTAAACTTAATTAGAGGAAGTCGGAATTATCTTTAGAGAGAAGGAACTTTATTTTTGTATTTTAAATATATCACATTTTACTCACGGTACATATTACCCTTCCCATTATTTAATGACGTCCCGTCATTAGGACTTGCTTGCCCTTGGGCTTTTGAAATATTCGCTATTTATTAACTATTTATTCTATATAATTTTGATTGATATTGTATTATTTTATATTTTTATTTTGGCTTAATCAGGAGTGCTAAAAAAATTTTCTCTATTGCTTTTTCTTATTTTATTATATATCTCTTTCTAAAGTTCACCTACCGGACTAAGATTATCTGGTTCTATCCTATCTACTATACTAGGGATTTTTTTTATACATCTAACACTGATTACTTTTACATTTCCAACAAGGTTGGGGCTATTCTACCTTTACATAAGATTTTTTTGAGAATTCACCTTTTACAATTTATTTTTTTTGATTTTGCTGTCTATAGGGCACACTTCTTTCTATCTACGCTACATTAAATGAATAGCACGACAACGCTACACATGGCTCTATCTAAACATTTAACACTACATATAAGAACGATTTAAAACACACAATATTGGGTTTACCATGTTCACTTGTAACATTAGAACACTTTCGCTGAAGATGTTTGCTAAGCAACGTTAATGATAGGATATCGGGATTTTTGAGTTATCAAAGTTATTAAGAAGTTACATCTGTAAATTCACACCTATTTCATCACCTTCGAGTCTCTTTAGCGTACTCAATCCTCCTGTTGTAAATTATGGTCCTTCACTCCTTTCGTCTTGGCAAAATTTTTAAAGCACTTACAATATAGTTTCTTCATGGAACAGTTCGAGCATAATTGTGTTCACACGACAAGCTTTCTCTAATTGTCAACTGGGAAATGATGCTTCCAACTACAGGTGTGGGAATATGCTATCAGAGTTCATTCTCACCTGCTTTTTGACAGTTTATAGGGTGCCTTATCATTAAGGGGTTGAACACTGGGAGTGCGTTTATTTTCTTTTCAGCATATCATTTTTGGGATATTTTAAGGCACATAGAGAATGTATTTCTTGTATAAAACTGTTCATTCGTGCAATTAGGGATCACAGTTCTCTTATAAAATTGTTAGTTCATGGCTTGCGTCTATTAACCTTTGCAGTGATTCCTAGGTTAATCACGGGGGAATTGAATTTTGGATTTGGAACAGGTCGACATCAAACTATAGTGACTCCTTCAACATATTGTCTCTAACTTGTGGGAGGGGTATATTGTCACTGAGGGGTTAGTCACTGGGGTTAATTTTGGTTTCTGTAATTCAATGGTTGGTTTCCAGGTCCATTTTTCAGAAATTATCTCGTAAAATTATGGGATAACAGAGATATGAACTTTCCACACAGAGGGGTTAGGATGGACTCCGAGAGATGGTCGAAAGAGATTCAACGTGTGAATCTGCGTCATATAAATAATTTTTAGGATCATCAAATATCATAACTATACAGTCAAATGGTTCATGTGTCCATAAGGTCACATCATGGGTGATATTTAGGCACTTATATCTTGTACTGGTCGATGGGTTTCTCAGGATTTATGTGATTATATAGTTCGATAATGCACTGGATACTGAGATTCAAATATAATGTTACCTGATACGTAATATGGTTCCTGGTCGAGGAAACAACGATCAAAAGGTAACTGTAATTTTCGTAACGTAGCTGGGATGAAAATTGGCTGGAGTCTATGGTGAGTACTTTTCGTTGGTTGAAGTATGATGAAAATAGATGCTACTAGGTTGTATTGCACTGGAAAACTCATTGTAATGATCAATATCCAATATTTCAATCCACTTCCTGTAATAAAAATAACGAGGCAGAATCACACGTTCTTTAAAATCAAGTAGTCTTAATACGTAATAAACCATACGATTGGGTGCATTTTAGGGTGAAGATTACCCTACAATATAATATAAAAAGATACACTGATATTACTACGTAACATTGGTTTTAATAATACGACATTATTTTCATGTTGGTTTCATATACATATAATTCCCATTGGGAAATCTAAAACAGAGATGTCTTCAAATTCGTTTTGAGAAAGGAAACAACCATGAGTAAAGTTGGTAGAAAGATGCAGTGCAACAACTCTCAAAAGGTGTAATAAAACTAAATATTATAAAGCTGTATAATATGTGATATATATATTTGTAATAGAATTTTATTCCTTATTCTAAGAAATATTTATATTTTGTTGCCTTCCTTTTTTGATTGCTATACACTTTTTTCATTTCCAGGTTAATATTTATAGTTCTTTCGCTTTCAGTCCATGGTCTAAGCTCCCTAAGCTTAGGTGACTCTCGTGGTGGTATGTCAAATGCACTGCTATATGTAATACTGGGAGCGCCTGGAGGAATTATTTTAATACTGTTGGCCATACTGCTTGTTTTTGCCTGACCACGCAAAACTGGGTCCAGAGATGAATCTCCGGATCGATCAAAGAAGGGGTACCTTTTTTTTATTTCTTTTCGTTTCATCATGTAGAAGGAAATATTTTTTATTTCATCTCGTTCTTTGTTCATTTTGCACATTCACTTTTTTTTTATTCGTCTACTTTTCTTTTTGCGTTCGTCTAACTGTATAATTTTTTCGATTATAATAGACTTCATAAATATAGTGATTTATTGCTTCGGAGTCCAGAAAAGAGAAAAACCCTTTAGTATAATCGAGGCTACGGTATTACCATAATACTAACAATAGTACAGATGAATTTTAGTTATAAAGCAAATCAATAAGAAAGTCCTCTTTCACACTTAAAAGCAGCAGAAGACTCATAGATTATAACCTTTAGTTTTTTCTACTCTGTAGGTAGCACGTTACTTGGTATGATGATACTTTTTAGACTTTTAGATAATGTAGACAAAGTTTTAAGAGAAGAACAGTGCAGTTTTAGGAAGGGTATAGGATGTGTCGACCAATTTCTCACTCTTAGGTTAATAATTGAGAAGTGCCTGAGTCATCAAACACCTTTAGTCTTCAGTTTTTATAGATTATGAGCAAGTGTTCGATTCAGCTGATAGCAAAGGTCTTATTCTTGTATGGTATACTAGACAAATACATAAAGTGATTAGTGCTACGTACGAAAATAACGCTGCTTGATGAAAGCATCCTAGATGAAAGTATGAGCAAAATGAATGAACCTTTAGAGGTTTTGCGAGTTCAAGGTACTAGAATAAGTTTGAAAATTCATGTTAAGAAGACTAAGTCGCTAAGGCTAAGAATAAGTGAAAATGAAAAGGTTAAGTTGGGTGACGAAAAGATCACTCAAGTTGACACCTTCACTTATTTGGTATTATTATTAGTGAAGACGATTGAAGCAGTGAATATGTTAAAAGTAGAATAGCCAAGGCTCAGGGTGTTTTTTTACATTTGAAAAAGTTTAGAAGAATAGGAAGATTTGTCTGCGAGCTAAGGATATTGGAAGCTACAGTGATGACAGTGTTCAAATAAGGTTCTAAGCATGGGCGCTCTGAAAAACGGAGAAAGATTTGCTATAACGTTTTCCAGAGATATTGCCTACGAATAGTTTTGGGTATCCTGCTGACTGACCGTATGTCAAACAGTAGGCTGTACGAAAAGTGTGGTCCAATCCCGCTTTCTAGGACTATAATGACAGAAAGGTTGAGATGACTAGGACACGTTCTGTGGATGACAGATGATAGATTGCCAAAGATTGTCCTTTTTGGCCAACCGTTTAGGGCTAAACGGAAAGCAAGCTGTCCGTGGCTGAAATGGGAGGATGTCGTAAAGAAAGATCAAGATATAAGGGAAACGGAAACTTCCTGGGAGGGTGTAAAGGGGCAAGCTTTGAATAGATTAGGAGCTTGCGTAGCTGTGTTGGCCTCAGGCTGCTTGGTGCTGCGGTGAATTTGTTAGTAGTAGTAGTAGTTTATTCGGAGAACAAGGCTAAAGAGCTTTGAACTTACTTTCAGAAAAAAGATCTCCCAAATTTCATCTAACAAGGATTTTTATCCCCCCCCCCCCTTGTATGGGGAATTTTAAAGAGGATCGCTTAGTCCATCTTTTCAAAAAAAAAGTTTGTGTAAACGGAGAGAAGAGACCTGCTGAATCTGAGCACTGATTTGTGTAGTTCAAGGCTGTTTTGAGTTTTTTTTTCTTTTACATATCACTATGTCTATTAAGTTTTTTTTTTGAAATACCACAGTTTAGACTTGTTAATAAGGAACTGAGATCATTACTTATTTTTTTCAATTCTTATTCTTGTTGAATATACTATCTTATGGACATAGTTCACGTATATTATGCAACGTCTCTCTCCGACTATCTACCTCCCTCTCTCTTGCTATTTCTCCCCCCTCTCTCCCTGTTTTTCTCCCTCTCCCCGTTTCCCTCCATCTCTTTCTGTATCTCTTTCTCCCTCCCTATATCTCCCTCTCTTTCTCCCCCTCTCTATCTCTTCCATCATTTTTCTCTCTCTCATTTTCACTATTCTCTGATCTCCTAAGATTAAAAGGTCTCTCAATCCACTAATTTTTAGCAATGAACATTTTAAGGAATCAATCTTCTTCTTAATATAATTTATTTTTTTCATTCATTTTAGTGTTTTTCAATTGATAATGATGTTTAACTGGAAATAAAGTTTTCAGATGATAAATTAATTCGATGAAAAACCAAGAAAGAGACAAAGATTTGGTTTAAAACACCTTACAGTATTAAAAAGGCCGCTGTAAGTTCACTTTTGTTTGGTATTATTAAATTCTCTGTTTTGTCTTCTTAGGTTTCTGTTCTTTTTATCGTCATTTTCCTATTTGTTATTTTTTTTTAAAGTACATAACGTACGTTACGTTTGGCGTACGTTAAAAGAACAGTACGTCCTAAAAACCCATATGGTCTCTCTCTCTCTCTCTCTCTGTCTCTCCCTCTCTTTCTCTCTTCTTCTTTCAATTGTTCTCTACCTTTATTCTGTTTCTATAATCATATTTTTAAATAATCCATTAAACGTTTTACTTTCTCTATGCTATTCTCTTAGCTATATTAAAGTAAATTTGCGTCCCAAAAATCCTCCTGATGGTGAATTCATCAGGGCAAAATGGAAATTGTCAGTTCACTATTGTTTGGTATTCTTAAATTGTCTGTTTTTTATTTGTCTTCTTCAGTTTTTGTTCTTTTTATCATTTTCCTATTATTTTTTTTTCTATGGTGTTCTTCTAGCCACGTTAAAAGAACAGTACGTCCAAAAGCCCCATCCGGTCTCTCTCTCTCTCTCTCTCTTTCTTTTTAATCTTTTCTACCTTTATTCTGTTTCTATAATCATTTTTTTTTAAATAATCCCTTAAAAGTTTTAGTTTCTCTATGCTATTCTCTTAGCTACGTTAAAGGAACAATGCGTCCCGAAAATCCTCCTGATATATGGATACATCATGACAAAATGGAAATGCGAACTCTGGATAAGCAACGCTCTGGTTCTCAAAGTACTTTTGATCCACTGCCGAGGCTTTCCCAGGACTTGGACTCAATAGATGGTGGAATTTCTGCTACTGGCTTGCGAGCAAATGATTCTCTCAACAGAAGAGGCTATTCTTCAGCTTATATGGGTATGTTCTTTCAGTAAGTCAGTGATATTGTCATGGTTGCAGTGGTATTGGCCTAAGTACCCAAAGACTAAATACTGCATAAAAAAAAAACAAAAAAACTGGTAACTGAGAAAAAATTGCCATTTCTAGCTGATTCAGAAGTGGCATCTCTTATTTAAATTAGTCTTAATGATTAAAATGATATGTTGAAAACAAATTTGAGAAAATTTCGAAAAATAAAATGAGACCTCTAAAAAATGGCATTGGATCGATACAAAACATCATTGGAGTCCCTATGGCCAAAAACGCCAATCAGGAAACTTATAGTCCCCTGGCTTGAACTAGAAGTAATATGGAAAGACTTCGCAAAATAATTTTGTCTTGTACTTACGGGAGGAGGGGTATCGGACCCATGCAGAAAATTTTTAAAAAAAAGTTTTTTTTTCCCAGAAAACTGTTAACTTGTGTTCCAAATTTACATATACACAATTATTGCTCATTTTATAAGATAGGTNATTCCTTTTTGAAGGGTTAGGTCCAACCAAAGACCTATAGACACCAAATAATGCTATTTTAAGCAATCTTCACGCGTCTTTTCTTTGTTGACAAAATACAACTTGTATAGATAGACCTTAGACGAGAAAAGAATAAATATAGCCCAATTATTGTAGCCCAAAGGCTCCTATGCTTGCTTTGGAATAACGAGGCTTAAGCTCAAGTCTTGGTTGCAGTACTGAATGTTATTTGCATGCGCACTTCTACTATAAGAACTTTAGTTGTTACAACAAAATGGCAAAGGCCTGGGGTTGAATCTCAACTTCCACTGAGCCCAGAATTGCAAGGATGTCAATTATTAGCGCCTTCAAATAACCAAACAATAAAAAGCAGAATATAGCCTACGTGAACTATAATTGCTATTCTTGAAACAATTTTGTCTCCGGAGAATATATTTCATCTAAGGTTTCTCAACGTAGTTTTACCCAGAGTCATAATGCAGAATACATAAAAAGTCTCTATCAACAGCAAATTAATTTCTGTTATGGTCTAACCGCTAAAAACCGGTTTCTTACAAAATGTTACACGAACTTTTGGATGGACTGCTGACTAGTCATACACACGTGAAGTTTCTGATATAAACATTTTAAAGTCGATTAAGGATTTGGAACAGAAAAGTCTTTGTGAACTTTTGTTTGTGAAGTGAACAGAAAAGTGTTTGTGAACAGAAAAGTGATTTTGGAACTTTTGAAATGTTTGTCAAAAATTTAAGATATTTTCTTCTCTTCGAAAGAGTAATTCCTATGAATTTTGTATGTTGATTAGCGTTACACACTAATCCTACAACAGACCATAGCAGAAGTTCACTAAAATTCAAGAAAGGTATACCACTTTGAAGTGCACACACTAAGTTTTGAAGATTTACACTTCCTATCTCAACAATATTGCCATCTAATTTTTCATTGCACAAAACTGGATGTTTTCAGTTAACCACCCGTCGATAACCACTAAGAAGTAAGAACTAAAAAAAACTGCAAAACCTTATTGCCGGTTTCAATAACTTAAAAACGACAATAAGATTGTGTTGATGAATGGTAGCTTGTTGGTAACAGGTTCATTACCTTATACATATTGGACTTTAAAGATATTTATATATCTTTAGACATTTATTGATATTTATAGGGTATATGTGAGAAAGTTGATGCAAAATGAATGTTTTATATTTTTATATTTTTCGTTCTTCCGCTCAAAAAGGAACGACGTGTGAAATCGCTTAAAATCCAGTTATTTGGTGTATATAGAATTTTAAGGTCTTCATTTCAGACTTAGGGCACCAAAGATCGCTGTTTTCATATATCTAAACGTGTTTTTTGTTGTTGCTGTTTTTTGTGGGCAGAATGACCTTGCACGAAGTATGCTCAGAAAGTTAGCTCCGCTTTCTATTTTTCATCGCGTTCGTGGTGTTATCTTGATTGAAGCTACTCCTGGGTATCTCATTTATCCTACAATCATATTCAAACCTCTTTATCACGTAGTACATCTTTAAAATGGATACAAATTGAAAATCCTGTTACATCTGAGTTACGATCGGTGATTTGCTTTTTAATGTAGAAAGTACCAACCCAGCAAATGTCCATCGTCAAATTTTACGGGGGAAATGTGATGAGTGTTTCTGTGAGCAGAAGATGGATGGCCGCATCTTTCTATGACGAATTAGTGCCCGTTATGATAAGTGTTTAAATAATGGTCATAACTATGTTCTAAGGTAGCTTGTTATTTGTACTAAAAGCCCCAATAGTTTTTTTTTAATATGTACATTATTGGACCTGGGCTCATTGCCCTACTGAGCTTACTTCTTGATTATCTGTCACATGTCGAATTTTGAAGCGAAAAGAAGATTAAAATGCCCTTATATGATTCCCACAGGAATCATATACATTCTCCCACGGGAATTCCGAGTCACACCTGACTTTGAGGCATGATTTTACCAACGTTGTGAGTTTTCTGATATAAGGTCTTTGGATCAAACTATACAAAATCATTTTATTTTTAGACTTTGCATATGAGTAGCCTTTTTGTATAGAGATTATTTCGCTGTAGGCCTATATGCTGCATGCGCTTTTTATATTTTGTTTTGCCCTTAATTTCTCTTTTATTTTGTCTATAGGCGACTCTGTGAGTGATATCAGTAGAAGTTCAACTAATTCAGGATATCGTAAAGCTCGCCGCACTAAACCTTTAATGTTACCCATACTAACTCAGCTGCCTCGCGATTGTAAGTTTCGTGTTCTTTTCTTAACTAACTGCTTATTTCTTTTTTTTAAATTTTTTTTTAAACAGTGTCCTAGTTTGTGTATGATGATGAAGAAAATGAAGATTAAATTGAATTCCAAAATGAATATTTTTCAGTTACAGACAAGGGTCTGTAGCTGCCTTAATGTCCTTGTGGTATCCTTTGAGATAGGATGATTTTTTGACGAAAGGAGAAATAATGAAAAATGAAAGAGCCTAATGGAACAGGACCTGTGGTTGCTTTGGTGGCCTTGCTGTGCCCTTTCAAATATCATAAATTAAATTAAAAGAAAGGAGTATAACAAAGGACGGATTGTGGTTACCTGTATGCCCTTTGTATTCGGTCAGTCAGTCGGCTACCCAAAACAATCCATGTGCAATTTTTTCTATAAAACATCTGGCAAATCGTCCTCCATCTTTCGGTGTCCCCATGCTTCAGAACTGTACTCGGAGAATATCATTGCTGTAGCTTCCAATATTCTAATTTTGGCTTGCAGAATTATCTTTCTTTTCTTCTAAACTTGTTTCAACTGTGAAAAAACACCTTTGATCTTGGCTATTCTATACTTGACATTCTCACCACACCCACCGTCTTTACTAATAATGCTACCTAGGTAAGTAAAGCTGTCCACTTGATCGATCTTCTCCTCTTCACTTTCACTTATTCATCTCTTCAACATCACCTTTTCACTTTCACTTATTACAAGTCTTAGCAACATAGTCTTCTTAACATTAATGTTCAAACCTATTCTTGCACCCTGAACTCTTGAAATCTTTGGAAAATCATTCTTTCGCTAACATTTTTGTCTAGGATGCTCAAACCATCAACATAACCTAAGTCTAGGAGATTTTTACCTCCCCAATTTATTCTGTGTTTTCCCGTTGTCGAGACCTCCGCCCAACTATCCTCAGTGCAAAAATAAAAAAAGACCGTCAAAAACAATCACTAGAATTAATAAAAACAAACCGTAAAAATACCACTTAAATAATAAAAAAAAAAAAAGCAAGCGGTGAGAGGGGTTCGCCGTTACTTGGAACGGGTCTTGCTTTTATTTTAATGGTGCTTTTTACGATTTGTTTGCATTTTAACTAGCATTTTTAACTTTTTGAATTTTTACTTTTTGCATTTAACTTTTTTTTTAGCATTTGCTTTTTTAACTTTTCATTTTAACTAGCTTCAAATATCCTTGTTTTTTCCTTCTTTTAGAGTTTTGTTTTTCATCTCATCACGCTTAGCCAGTGTGGTCTCAGAAATTACTTAATACAAACCAGCTACTAACTTCATTTCCTACCTTAACCGCAGCAATGTTATTCTCGTACATAGCACTAATCATTTATATATTTATCTGGTATATCATACAAGGACAGGACCTTTACTAAAGCTCTTCTGTCAGCTTAATCAAATGCATGCTCAGAATTTATAAAACTGGGGACTAAATAGGTTTGATGACAAAACGAGAGAATCGTAAAGAAGAGACAAATGAGGATAATAATAGCCAGTGAAAAAAACGAAGCGGACTATGCAAATATTTTGGTCAAGACACTAAGTACTGGTACGCTAATTCTTCAGTTAGGGTGAAATGGCAGGGTACTGTAGGGGAGCATATTCCTGTTAAAAAAGGCGTTAGGTAAGGTGCTATGCTGATTATGTTCTGCTTCTTAGCCGGACAAAACAAAGTCTAATTGCCAACTTTGACTTGCTTTTAGCTACCAGCATCACCTCTGCTTGAGTTCTTCAACTATAACATGTTCAGCAAGTATTAAAAGGTTAGGTCTATCTTTTTCCACGTTGCTTTCGTCTACTTGCTCCGCCATTACGTCCAGCGTGCTGAAAAGCATGCGGGTTGGTTACCGAAAAATTTCACCCAATCGTGGTCGGTATAACCGAAAAGGACTTTGCCGTCTTTATTCTAGTTTTTGTGCCCCGGCTGTTTTTTATCTTTCTGGTTTTGCTTTC
This sequence comes from Artemia sp. Kazakhstan ARC1039, assembly GCA_029168905.1. Taxonomy (NCBI): domain Eukaryota; kingdom Metazoa; phylum Arthropoda; class Branchiopoda; order Anostraca; family Artemiidae; genus Artemia; species Artemia sp. Kazakhstan ARC1039. The sequence goes on along the minus strand of JAQQPU010001185.1, from coordinate 74,141 downwards.
CTCCTTAGCAAGAAGGATACGAAGAAAATACACTCAGGATATTTTAAGTACATGTAAATATCTGCTGCGTTTGCCTCGGTGCTACCGGAACCATAGAATTGTTTCTAAATTTGACATTGTTGATGCGCCCTTGCGACTTAAACAAATATCTGCAGATCTATGTTTCAAAACTCAGCAAATGATTGGTGTTTTTGACCCTCTTTGGCCATTTCTCGAATTGAGTTAATTTATTTATGTTGTATTATAGAATCGTATGTTTTTTTCTTTCTTCTTGTTTACTTATAACAAAATGAATGACTATGTTATCGATCACGGCTTATCTGAAATAAGATGAAATAGCCGAAAATCGACACAAAAGAAATTTTAAACCCCATATTTACATTGAATCATTTCGTTATTATCATTATCATTTGTATTTTCTTTTATGTCATTGGGCTATTGTGGCCCAGTTAGGCTGCTTACCTTACCTTAGACCTTAGATCCTCCTGCGCCGCCAGGGGCGCCTAGGGAATCACTGAATATTCGCCAATCGGGTCTGAGATGAGCCGCTGCGTATACATCTTCCAAATCTGGTTGGACAGAGGCATTCAGGCGGCATAGGTCACTTGTAGGTTCGCCTCAATGTGTTTCGAGGTCTCCCTCGCTTCCGGCTTCCAACTGGCTGCCACTCAACTGTAGACTTCGGGATTTGATGGTTTTCCAGCCTTAAAACGTGTCCGAGATACATCCATCTACGGGATCTGATGGTGTCGGTTATTAGTGGTTGATTGGTGATTCTCCGAATGGGATCGTTTCGGACCCTTTCCGACCAATGTATATTCAGAATCCTCCGGAGTCAATTGTTCTCAAAAGCAAGAATCTTCTTCTCTTGTTGAATGTTTAAATGCCAAGTCTCAGCGGTATACAGGAGGACTGGTAAAATGTTACTGTTGAGTAAGTGCAGCTTCAGGCGATTTGAATAATTCCTGGATTTCCAGATTCTTTTCAGTTGATTGAAGGCTGCGTTAGCTTGACCTATTCTAGTTATGACTTCTTTTGTGGTAGATCCAGTATTCTCTATGATGCTGCCCAAATACTTAAACTCAATAACTTGTTCAATTTCCTCACCAGCACATTTGATATGTAGGGGGGAATTGGATGTTGCCATTGTTTTTGTCTTTCCTGCATTTATTTTAAATGCAAGCTGGCTGGCTTTTATACTAACCCTGTGAATGAAGTACTACAAACGTCGCTTGCAGCCATGAACTGATGTATATCCCCTGTTACCGATCTAGGTCATTTACCAGCTACTGTTATTTTACCGTAACATAGATTATTGGTTATCTCTAGACTCAGCTGCCATTGTTGCACAACAACAATTTCCCCGTTACCGGGATAGGCGGTTACGTTTACTGCAACTGATTATTCTATCTCGAGTTTGGCGACTATCGAGCGGAGGTCTCGATCGAAATATCTGCATATTTAGCCTTCCTTTTTCTCAGTGGCTGGAAATATCCTCCTTTTTTCTTCTTCACAATTTGGTTCATTTTTCTTACCGTGGCTACACAACTACCCTCTCCCGTTACCGGTATAGACCGTTATCGGTCATTAATTTTAGGTTTTCAAAAATGAAATATAAAGGAATCGGAAGGAAAAATTAGAAAGGCTTTTTGAAAAAAAGCTTTTCGTTTTAGAAAAAGGAAGATTATGTGCCGAAAGCCAATCTGACTATGTAAACTCATTTTCTATTGTAAGGGTTTCAACGATTTTTATCGATCCGACAAAGTTTTTTAGGATTTCCGTACTATTTTCAAAATTTCTTACATTTGTTTTCAGAGCAACATTTACTATTAAGACTAATTTAGATAATAGTTTCTAATCCCCCGTGAGCTAGAAATGACAACCTTTTCCGCTTACCAGTTGTTCCTTTAAACTTATTTTGAATTTTTGGTTACTATGGGCCGTGGTTCGTTCCTTTCTAGGTAGTGGCTACTCCTGCATCCAGGATCTGTGACTTTCTTAGATATGAAGCTTTAGCACGAAAAAACTCTGCTGCTTTTAACTTTAAGCTTTCACAAATTTATTACCAGAAAAATAAGAATTAATTCGTAGATTTATTTTATTTAAGTTCATTAATAAAATAATTATACGAGAAACGTTATATACAATCTTTTAGTTTTGAGTACTAAAGCAATTTTTTAAAAGCAATTTTAACAAATGTTTTTCCAAACGTGCATTTTTGTGTCATTGTCATTTTTCACCCAAAAATTTTTCTGCCATCGAATCGTTAACTAACAATTTTCTTAATAGTTTTCTATTAGAAACACAGGAATTGCCTAATAGAAATAGGCCATTTCTTTTTTTCCTTTCTTTGTTTATCAATACCCTTTTCGTTTGTGAAATCATCAAATTTTATCCTCGTATGTTCGGACATTTTAGTATTTAGTGCAATTTTTAGTATTAAGAAGTGTGTCTATGCAACCATCAAGGGGAAAATGACATAAGCAAAAAACTCATTACATAAATAAGAATTTATATATTTAAATTTAGTTATTTCATACAGTTTTGTTCGTCATATTCCCTCCCCCCACCCTCCTATTAAAGCATACTGCTAAAATTTGAATATCCCGTTCCTTTATTTTATAATCTATATATAGCCTTCTGAAAAACTATATGAAATCTTAGTAAAACTATAACACTGATATAACTAAACATTACAAATTGAAACATTTTAGCCCATAAGATCCCCTTTTATCCCCGTTTGAATCCCCTTACTAGGAACAGTTATGATTTTGTACGTACATGAAAAGCATGCAATGCTATAACACGTAATTTTCTGGCTAAAAATCCTTTAGTTCCTCTGAATTTTTGCACTTACAGATACAATTTTTGGGTTCTTTTGCGGGTTTAGAAGGGGGAGCTCTGTATCAAAATTATGGTCGGCTCTAGATAACTCGAAATCCTCGATATCTCGAATGATTTTCAATCCCCTTGCAAAAATTTGTCTAAGTAAAAAAAAAAACATTGCATTTGAAAGTCAAGTCTTGATATGTCAAGCCTATAATACAATAATAAAATTATTCTTAACTTTGTAGGGGTTGTAGGGAGAGAATTTTTTTATTTTCTACTTTTGTAACTTGAATTTTCATTTGACTTACCTCTAGAACTCGTTAGAACTCTAGGTTCTAACTTACCTCTACCTCTAGAACTCTAGATTGAAATTTATGTAGAACGACCTATTATGCACCGGGTGCTTAAGTCGAACTATACGTAACTCGAAGAAAAATTGTGGTCCGGTGAATTTCGAGTTAGCGAGAGTCGACTGTATCACTAAAGGCTGAATTATGTTAACAATGAGGAATGTAGGGAATCACGGAATACTTTAAAATTGTGTGTATGGACGTTCAGAAAGGTAGAATAAAATATAAACAACGTAATTATATAAAAAAGAGGCACGCTAATATAACATGACTCCTTAGGTGTATCCACTCCAATCCCGACTGCCGTTAGCCAACCGTCAACCTTAGAAGGTCGTGCTTTTGGTGGACCTACAGCCAGAACGGTATCCCAACATGGAGGGCGAATGACTACAGGACTTAATGACACAGGTTATAACACGCAGAGCAGTTACGATAGCAGATCATCTATTGTTGGCATACCCGCTTCAGTGCCTAGTGTCATACATCAAACTAGTGCTTATAGGTAAGTACTAAGTATTCTAGACGTGACCATGATTATAATATTCTATAGCTGTTTATTCATAAAAGAAACAATGGCGCCGAATCAGGAAAATTAGGTGGGGGTGTATTTTTTTTAATTAAAGACCAAAAAAGGTCGTTGTCGTTGAAAAGACCAAAAAAGGCGTGTTTCAATGAAAATGCCAAAAAAAGACCTTTTCTAAAAATATAGGGGAGGGGCAATATAATCTAGGAGGAGCGTGTGCTCTCCGTCAATTAGCGTCGTTGGGGTGGGTATTAAAAGGTGTACAATCTTTTTCAAATTTACCAAAGGTAGAACCAAAGGTAGCGTGGAATGGTCTTTGATTGGATGAAAGTTATCGCATGACGTCGCTTTCAAATAACCCGAGGCCATTTTCCACTGACAAAAAACTTACTGAAAGGGAAAGTGGCATTTTTTCAATGAGAATACCAAAAAAGGCGTCTTTAAATGAAAATGCCAAAAAGGCATTTTCGAAGAATATAGTGGGGAGAAGATAAAATAACCTAGTAACAGCGTGTGCCCTCCCTGAATTAGCCTTTTCGGAAAAAAAAAACCAGTTGTACAGAAGAATTACAAAAAGCATATCATAAGCATAGATGGCGAGAAAACTGAACATTTTTAAAAGCTAAATAAACAATTAGGAATAAAATAAAGCAGTTTATGGGCAAATTTCTAAGTAGTGGAAAGAGAAAGTCTGCCACCAGCTCCATATGACGGTAGACTCGTGGAGCTCTGCAAAAGGTATATGGAGCTCCACATGATGACAGACTAGTGGAGCTCCGCATGTTGATAGACTTGAAGTAGTTGAAATGTTTTGCTATATTTTATTTTCATTTATACCGTTTCTGGAAATAGGATCCCTATGCAGAATGAGAAAGAGAGTCTACTTGAAGCAATTTACGTAATTTTTTGGACCTGGTATTATTATCGATTCTTTTTTTTATAGAACGTATAATAATCGACATCTGATTTTTTTTTAAAACCCTTTTTCTTCTAAATCTCGAATTTTTTTTCGTTTCTGGGATGGTGTGTGATGACGGCGATTATGTTTTGGTTGACCTTGATAAATTCTCCAGCGAAGGGTTGAATAGCAACTTTGCTAAAATCACTGTCAAGTTTCCGGCTCCGAACGGACAGTGTTTTACGTTATGCAGGAAGAGCATTGGCACCTGATTCGCCAGGGTCAAAACCCAGAACTAACCATTTGGACGAAAAGAAGTCTTGTTGATTTCCTTTCGTTATTTTGTTCCTGTTTTTTTTTTTTTTTTTCGAGCAAAATTTCGGGTCTGAATCTTGGGTTGATGTCATTGAAGGTTAAAAAACAAAGGGGAATAGCAGCATTTGGTATGGAGTAGAAACAAAAATATGCCAAGCCAGCTGTGAGATTTGCAATATTTGTAAGAAGCGCTTTGTTACCGTAAAGTGACTTGAACTTCTAACCTTTGAATTTGAAGGGGTGTACTATAAATTTCAATAAAGAATGTGTTGTTGAATGTGTGATTAGTATGGACCGAAAGAGATATTTATATAAGGCGCTGTGTACTACCACTAACATTGTGGTTGCAGTGGCAGGTGCAACCAAGTAAAGGACAAGCCACGGCCTATAGTTACAAAAAATTAAAGAAAATGCCTTGATAAAAGTGGCAAGTTAGAAACTTTTGCCATTTCTAGCTGGCTTAGGTATGGTTAATGTTATTTAAATTAGTCTAAATAGTAAAATGTTATTTTGAGAACAAACTTGTGAAATTTTGAAAAATAGCCGGAAATACCTAAAATTGGCGTCGTATCGAGACAAAATCTACACCATTGCAATAATCTTGGCCAAAAACCCTATACTGGAAACTTACAGTCCCCTGGTCTGAGCAACAAGAAAAATCACTTTTTTGTATGGGTAGCACTGACTTGTCCTCTTTTTCCATTTTTTTTTCTTCGCTGCTTATTGGGCACGGAAATATCACACAGAATTGTTTAAATTTCAAAGGAAACTGCTCTGTCTAGTGCCTTTCGTAATTAAGAGAATATAATGTTTAAAATATAATCCAATTTAATATATAATTAGCATATAATTTAACGTTTGGTTTAAAATATAATTAACATTTAATGTAAAATTAATAAAATATATAAAATAAAACACAATATTTAAATTAAAATAATTATTTTTATAAAAAAAGTGCATCTTCATATACAAGCCGAGTGGATTATTGCGCTGGATTTGGGATTCTTTGTCCAAGAGGACGGGGGTTCGAATCCTAGTGTACCCAATTATTTGGTTTGGGACGAGTGTCAGTGGTGTGACTCTGTAAGCTCAGCCAGAGTCGACCCTGCTCTAAATGGGTACCTGGAGAAATCTGGGGAAGGTAAACAGGAAAGGGTGTGCGAAGGCTCAGGATGGTTGGCCCCCAACCCCCCATTGCATTTCCTGGCTGAAGGGCCAAGAAACGGAGATCAGCGCCGCCGGTAGGGGCTGTAAAGTCCAATTCCGTATTCTTTACCTTTACCTTTTTTCATATACAAGATGATTAATGACGTTATAATCGGAGGTTACAACCATAAATAATGTTAAAAGTAAAACTATGCGATGACGTTAGATTTAATGACGTCGGTACCGTCAGTATATAATTATCCTTAAATGTCAATTTGGGTTACTACGATGACAATCTTGTTCATTCTTTACTATTTCCTGCAAATAAAAAGCCGAAGGTTTTTTTCGCCTGTGTTTAATATATATGTTCCTTAAGGTTAGTGTATTATTTTAAGGTTTTATTGACAAAAATAAATAAAAATGCTATATGTACACCTGATTCTGGAAATTTATAACCAAGAATCGACCCGAAACAGTTATCCAGCCCAACATACTACTACAGTTTCCCTGAAAATTTTAATTGTTCTGATTACAAATCAAAGGCTAATACTACACAAAAGAAGTCCCAAATTAAAACATACTTCAAATATTATTCGATTTTCCCAGAAGCTGGTTTCTACAGGTCTGTGAAGCCATTATACTAATACGAGGTTACACTTGCCATCTATGCGTAGTGAAGCACAATACAAAAAGTGTCAACGTTGTTGGGTTTTTACATAACACAGCTTGTATTCAAGAATTTCTTAACTTGTTGATTTCTAAACTAACATAGCAATTTGGGAGTCCATTCTTGAAACATTTGGGCTACATTTGCCGTTTTATTTTAAAACACTCAAATTGCAATTTCAGCTTCACACTTTTAATTAGCTGACTTTGAATAATTCTTGAATGCCAGATTTGTTGAACATAAAACACCATTTGTGAATTACATATGCCACTTGCATTGTTTTTATTTCCTTTGACTTTTTTGTAGGGATTTTTGAACGCTCCCTTTGCAATATTAGTATATATAGGGAAATACTATGTCACTGCTGCAGCGGTAGCTGCAACCTAGCAAAGAACGAACCACGATCCATACTTACCAAAAATAAAAAATGTGTTTTGAAAACAAAACTGGCTATTGAGAAAAAAATTGCCATTTGTAGCTGATTCACTAATGGTACCTAAGGTCTTGATTAGTCTTAATAGTAAAATGTTATTTTGGAAATAATTTTATTGGAATTTCGAACAATAGCCTGAGACTCGTAAAAAAGACATCATATCGAAACAAAAAGTGCACCATTTTAATTGCCATGGTTGAAACCCCTGTGCAGGAAACTTACAACCCTCTGGCTTGAACAACGAGGAGAATCACCTTTTTTGCATCGGTAACACTGATCTGTCTTCTTTTTTTCTCTCCACTGTGGTTAATGGGGCGCTGAAACATCATAGAGAGCTGTTTAAGAGCTCATTTGAAAGGAAATTGCTACATCTAGCGGCTTTTGTAAGTAAAAAAGATAATATTTGAAATGGAATTTTTGACAAGAGATGATATAACTCGTGTATCTTTTGAAAGTTTTTAAAATAAAATACAGGAGAAACTTATCTCTTTTTTAAGTCAACGCTATCGTGTTTACTGCAATATGTATGAAACAACGCTCTTTTAATCAATGTTCAAGTGTCATTTTCTTGTGAATAGCATCTTACCCAAATCTTATTGTCAGATCTACCCAAATTTGCAGATCTTACCCAAATATGCTACTAATGTGGATATTTCTTGCTCAATTGTAACTGGTAATTTAATATCGATAGTACATCAATATGTATCTTAAAATTAACCATAAGTTTATGTTTCTTAACATTTTTTCATCTTTTTTTTATCGTCATAAAAGCTCTGCGTGTTGAATCAATTGTGAAAAATCTAACTTTTATGTGATACAAAAAAAAAAAAATCCACGATCCTTGTGCGGAGTATCTTTTAAATGTATCTTTCGGCAGGGAAGCATCATATTTTTCTGCAGCAGTACACAATTTTGGGTCCTCCAAATGTGGTTAAAATTTTATCCTTTGAAATAGTTACTTATGTGGATGGAAAAAAATTAACGCCATTCGAATATTTTACTTATACTATTAATGAGCAGGATTGACCCCCGATCACATATATCAATAATGTTATATATTGCTAGGTGAATTCTAACTGTTATGTATTGATAGTCTTAAAGATGATTGAAGCTCTATCGACAATGATCTCTAAATATTTAAACAGGGTGGCAAACGTGGTCCATACGCATCACGGTTATTTAGAAAACACAACCTCCCTGGTATCGCTATTTTGTTCCAGTGCCCTTGCGCACTGTCAATGCTCATGCGTTGTGAGGTGGGTTTTAAAACTGTATCATCTTTCTCAAATTTGATCTAATGGTAGCATGGAATGGGCTTTGATTGGATGAAGGTGATCGCACGAAATCACTTTCAACTAATCAAATGTGTTTTCCAGTGACGTAAAGTTATTAAAAGGGAAGGAGGTATTTATGCCTTTAGTCAAAGCGTCACTGAAAGCCAATGAAAACAACTCGAATAAAGAATCAGAATAAAATCAGAAGGACTTTGAAATCACCGAATTATCTCAATGAAGAAAAAATAATCTTAAAGTTGAAGTTTAATTCAAAATAATCTACTATTATTATGGATAGTACCAGGGGACGGAGTTTCGCTCGGTAGAAAGAAAGATAGTGTTTTAATCTCTTTCGCAAAACAACTTCGATTTCATTTTTTTTTATTCGCTACAGAGAGTAAAACCCTTAGGGTATTTCACGTCTGGGTATTTTGATGTCATTCATATGAAAAATGTTTTAAATCAAGCCCCTATGCGTATTTTCCCAAAGTCGTGACCTATCTAGATTGTTTTTCACACCGGATAATGAACAATTTCTTACTATGGACAATCTTGTTAAACGAATTTTAATCACCAAGTGAAGCTCAGTCTTCGGGTATGCAAATTATTATTGTAGTTTTTATACCCCAATGGGTAGTATTTAATGTAGAGTAATTAAGAACCCGAGTCTCACTTCGTAGCTATCAGACGAGAAAGTCTTCCTCTAAAAGCTCGGGAAAAACTGATTTGTCAAGAAAAAATTGCGTTTTGAAATTCCTCCTACTTATGTTCAAAGTTTTAAAAATGGTCTCTAATTTCAGTCAGCAGACTTTATGAAAAATTACTAGGTTGCTAGCTACCGCTGCAACCCGGATAATAAGGGGGCTGGAGGGGGGAATGAATTTTTACAAAGTCATGACCTATCTATATCGTTTTTTTTTTACACTGGAAAATGGTAGTATGCCAATTTTGAGAAACAAATTATTTTGCCATCCATCCATGAGCACATGCCATCCATGCCATTACATGCCATCCATGAGCAATTTACCTGATCTTGGTCATCTCAATCTAATTCTTGTCAGTATTTAGAGTATAGGTAATATAAGGTTGTGATAAACCTCTGTCTTTTATTCTAGTGAATCGGTTTTGGGAAAGCGGCCACCACTTGTTCCAGCTGCATCTGGGCCGCAAAGTCATCCCTTGAAGTCCTTTGCGCTTCCTCCTGCGCCAACAGCTACTGGATTCCCTCATCAACACAGCCACTCAGCCAAAACAATAAGTAACTATTTTTTCATCTGCAATTAAGCTACAAAACTTGTAGTTTTTTTTTATATCCGAATGAACTTTAGAATGAACAGATTTTTCTTTTTGATTTTTCTTTCGGTGATTGAAGAAGTATTCTCATCAAGCCGAATTAAAAAAAAAAAAAAAAAGAATTAAAACTTTCAAGTATTTCCAAGAGTTTATCTGTTGAAATGTTTCTTTATTTGTCTAACCTATTTTATTTAACAATTTGTATCTATGTAATTAATCCAGCAGTGCTACATCCAGGATTCTTTTTTTTTTGGGGGGGGGACAGCAGAATAGATCTTGATCAGCTGGGGGTACCAAAAAAAATAAAAGAAGGAGGGGTTTACCTTCAGTGAATTTTTTCTAATGGTCTCAAACAAAGCTTTTTTTAACGTTTGTTTTTATGACCAATATACGAGTCGGACAAGTTTTTTTCTGGGAGGAATTTTTTATACCTGTGGTTTAGGACCAGTCTACGTCTCGGACATATATTTGGGGGGGGGCAAATTGGGTAAACAGAGAAAAGTAGGCCTAGTGGCGTTTCAGTGAAGACAGTTTTTAGATCGTCAAACTGGACTTTCGTTGAAAAAGCCACTTCAATTGCGTTTAATTTGTCTTTTGCGCATCATTCTTGTTTAATTATTTTCTGTTTTTCGTCTTTTCGTTTTTCCTTGTTTCATTTTGGGACAGATAAATAGAATAATTTTGTTTCGCACAAGCTGTAGTAGTCAAGAATAATTTTCAATTTAAATGGTGCTTGCACTAGCAAAAAAAAAAACTAGGTAAAAAAAAAGTTTTGACTAGAAAAAGCTTTTTTTTTGCAGTAGGTGCTTTTTGGTACTTCTTTCCTTGTAAAGCTACAAATTTCCAAAGTTGTGCTTCCCGTCTACGTGATGTCTGCTTTTGATCCGCTCATTAATTTGTGTTTAATTTTTGAATAAATGAAACAATCTACCAACAAAATTAAGCGTCATTTTCGTTCTTTTAGCCTCCTCACCACCCACTAGAGGACCTTCTAATGTTTTGTATAATACAAAGAAGCAGGAAATATCAAATATCCCGACGAGACCACCTCTTGGGGCACGCTCACCAAATGGCACCCCTGTAAAAGGACAACTACCTGTAAGTTATGTTTCTATTTTAATGGACTCGGTAAATGCCAACCCTCCTGCTGTAATAATACAGTACATTCGAGCATACCAAAATTACTCACCCGGTAAATCTTATTATTTATCCTTAGTGTTTCACGAGAAGAAAATGAGTCAGAAGTTAGGAGGATTACTGTTTAAAACGGTCTGGATTATTTGTCAGAGATTTACAACTAATAACCCCTGAAAATGTAGAATAAGTGATGTTTTATGTAGACAAAAATTCAGTCATTAAAGAAAAATATATGAAGTCATGTACAGAGAATAAAAAGAGACATAAATTAGGAAATGTGGTACACCTTCAGGAATTTTTAAAAATATATGTTTACAGATGGATAGAATAATTTTAGGAAAATAATTTGTGAAGTTGCTGATGGTGTCTTAGTAAGAAATAAGAAATTTGTTGATATTGGTAAATATGGTTTGAAACCATATTAATTTCATGACAACTTGATAAATCTTGGATCAAAATGTTTCACCCTTGCAATGGACAATATAAGAATAAAGTAACGAGTTTGGTTTTTTTTATAGTTATTCTTAGGCTAAGAAACAAGAAAATATGTTTAAATGCAATATGTTTAAATTCAACATGTATTAAATCTAATAAATGGTGTCAATTTAGCTTTGAGAAAGTGCTCAAGTGACTTGAAGAAGACCTTTCTGTGCGTAATTTTCGTCATGAATCACGAGTCACATTAATCAGTGTCACATTACTCAAACATGTGTCACATTAATCAGAATCCCGAGATTCTGAATAATGGATCTTTTATGATTAATGGATCTCTGATTCTTCTGGGCTTGGTCTGTTTTTTTTTTTTTGGGGGGGGGGGTTATTTTCGGGCTGAATAACCTCTTCCTAGCTGATTTTTCTACTGTGAGTTGCCTCCCCGTAGTAGCATAATATTTGTAGGCATGAATATTTAATGAGTCGGAGGTAATCAACTTGAGGTTGTCTGGGCAGGATTTCGCAGGATTTGACTGTTGATAGAAGAGCATCGCCAAGTGCTGAAAACCATGTTGTGACTTAGATGGACCCCGGATTACACGAAGCCTTCACTCAATTGGAGGTCCCGGGGACTTCTTGCTCTCCGCTTCTAAGCTGGCTTAAGCGCTTCGGTTTAGATTTGAGAAGATATGTTGGTTCCTGTCCTGCACTGAGAGAGAGAGAAGGATTCATTGAAAAAAAAAACATATCAACAAAAAATTATTGCTGCCTCCCCTAAAAAGCAAAGCTTGTCCGTGGGGGAGGTAGAGAAAACAAAATCCATAAAACAAAGAATACTTGGCCACCGACACCACTAATACCATCACACTAAACAATAAATACAAAATAATATCATATATTATACTTCCTCTGGGAACATCATATCAACAAAACCCCCACAATAAATAAATCAATTAATCAGTCAAAACTCATATTCAGCAAAAAGCAGTTCCTTAATGAATTTTCTAAAAATATTGGGGTCACCAATAGTCTTAATATCACTATTCAAACTATTCCATTTCCGCGTACCTCTATAAAAAACAGAAAAACATGAACGGGAAGATATACCTCTAGGTACACAGAAGTCCGCGCTACCCCTTGTATCATGAGAATGAACAGTAGACCTAATGGACAATAAATCACCAAAACAACGAGACTGAACATCCTGCTGCAGTCCAAAAATAAACCACAATATATAGAACTCACGAAGGCCTGCAGCCGGCAAAATTTTTAAAGTTGGGCAAATTTCTCTAACAGACATACGTGGAGATATACCGGCTAAAATTCTTACTGCATGATTTTGTAGAACTCTTATTGGTTTTAAGGTAGAAGAAAAAGTAGAGAGCCAAATACTTGAACAATAAAGTATATACGGGTGTATTAAAGAAAAATAAAGATGGCGAAGGACAGACTTGGGAAAACAATGTTGGAGTTTCTTCATTATACCAAGATTTCTTGCCAGAATTTTGCTAGTTAAAGTAACATGTTCCTTAAAAGATAGAGTTTCATCTATTACAATCCCAAGGTATTTAAAAGACGCAGTCCGTTTTATAACGCCATTGGGCATATCTAATTCCTTGATCCATGGGTAAAAGTTTGATGATCGCGAGAAAATAATAAAGTTAGACTTAGCCATGTTAATCCTTAATTTATTTACCCTCAGCCATGCTGTAATTCTATTAACTGATTCCTTCATGGAAATCTGCAGCAGCTCCGCTGTCTTAGCTGTGCTAATAGCTGTTGTGTCATCAGCAAAAAGTGAAACTGTTTCATTAGTCGGGTTTACCGTTAGTTCATTTATTCTATAGCAAAAATTATTTAGACAATTTGGTAAATCATTAATAAATATCAAGAATAATATAGGACCGAGAACTGATCCTTGCGGAACACCTATTTCAATACGCTTTTTTTCGGAAGAAGTATCTTTTAGTTGGACATACTGATAACGATTACTTAAAAAACTTCTTAAAAAATTTAATGATTTACCCCTCAAACCATACACCTCACACTTCTTAAGTAGAAGTTCATGATCCACAGTATCGAAAGCTTTCATCAGATCTAAAAATATAGCACCTATTTTGAAACCTTTATCTAATACATCATTAATAATAGTTGTCAAATAAATCATCGCCTGTTCCGTTGTCCTTTTTCTACGGAACCCAAATTGTGTCTCTACCAGTAACTTATGATCCTCCAAAAAACTCATCATTCTAATGCTAAAACACTTCTCTAAAACACGGGAAATAATGGGTAAAACAGATATCGGTCTATAGTTTCCTGGGTCATTTTGAATACCACCCTTATGAATTGGGGTTATACGGGCAACTTTAAAACAATCTGGGAATTTTCCTTGACGAAAACACTCATTAATTAACCCACATAAAACTTCAGCTATAACAGGAAAAATACATTTAAGTGTTTTTAGAGTAATATGATCGCTACCTGATGAATTACTACGCAACCCATAAATAATTTTTTTAATTTCATCAACTGTTAGAAGTCTAAGGTGAAGAGACACATCAATGGGGTCCCTCAGTAAGGACTCGGGCGTTGGGTCCCCACTATCAGGCACAACTGACATAGCTAAATTCAGACCAATATTCGAAAAATAACTCTGAAATTCATTGCATATGTCCTTTTCAGAATTCAAAGTCTTTCCCATTACACTAACTAATTCATCAGGTACACTATTTATTTTTAATCCAATCACTTCTTTTATTAGTCCCCAGGTTTTCTTAGGGCATCCTTCGACCTCCTTAAACTTTTTCTCAAAATATTTCTTTTTTTCATTTCTTAAAATTGTATTCAACCTATTTCGATAAATTTTATATAATTGCTTATTTTCTTGTGTCGGGTTAATTATTTGAGCTCTAAACAATTTATCTCTTACATTTATTTGCTTCAAAATCACAGGACCAATCCAAGGTTTTTTACTTGAGTGCTTTCTATTAAACGGTTTCAATATGACTACTTGACTTATCAAACTCTGCAACTTTTCATAAAATAAAACAAACTTTGAATTTGCGTCCTGAACTTCGCCTAGAACATCGTACCAATCCACCTTTTCTATATCATTTTTAAGTTTTACCATCGCACTTTTACTGATCACTGGAATCCTTGATTTTTTGCCTTTAACCACCTTCGTGACAGTTCTAAAGCTAGCTGAAACTCCAAAGTGGTCAGATACATCGTTGATAAGGACCCTGGGAAGACTCAAGGGTACATTAGAAAGGATGTTATCCAGAAGCTTAGCTGATGTTCCTGTAATTCTTGTAGGGATATTTATACAAGGATGAAACCCATTGGATAAACTTCTATTAATAAATTCAGTGCTAGCAGATGACTGATCAATAAGGTCAATATTAAAATCCCCCATAATAAAACATGGCATAGAGTTAATCGGAAGTTTCATTAATTGTTCTTCAAATAGGTCCATAAAGTCTTGGAGCAGGCTCTGTGGAGGTCTATATACTACAACAATACAAAAATTCAAATTCTCTCTAGTTATATGTAAAACAAAACACTCGCAAAC
>JAQQPU010001185.1:40046-59173 GCA_029168905.1 Artemia sp. Kazakhstan ARC1039 | reverse complement strand
TGTAAGATCTTCTCTTATTGAAACCTTATAATCAGCCTGAATGTAAGCTGCTAGGCCTCCATGTTGGTAATACTCGCGATTCCTTACATATAAATTATACCCAGGGATATGTAGTAATTGCGAGTTATTATCATTTAACCACGTTTCAGTTAAAGCGATCACCTGAAAGACATTAGTATTTATTAATTCCGATAAAAAATTATGCGCAGAATTCAATCCCTGACAATTCAAATGAAAAATGTTAAGGCCAAAATGACCCCTATCACAATACAAGGGTAGTGCTTCTTCTTTAAAAATATACCTTGATGGTTCATTTGTGAAAATCTCAGTGGCATTAATATCTAAATTTCTATTTATCCTTTGATTAAACTGGCTGGAAAAATCAACCCTTCGACTTTCAAGTTGCAGGACATTACTGTTCCCAGGAGGAAAAACGATATCTCTAACCATCATCAATAAAAGTTAATGTATGTGACGGTAGAGGGTGGCGGTGGCGAAAAAAATCATTATCTACTAAACATATACCTAGACCTAGATAAATACAAAAAAAAATAACAAAATATATTCCGNTTTTTTTTCTTGCCCATCTTAACTTAGTAATAGCTAAAATTGACTTACTGGCAAAAGAAGAAGCCACCAGTCCTAAATCAGTCCTTTTCCCCCACTGCACTATTCCTTTAATCTCATATCACGAATAATTTGAGCCTTAAATCACTTTGGAGGAATAACAGCTGATCATTTCCGTTGTTGAGTTTTCTATTCCTTTAATCTCATATCACGAATAATTTGAGCCTTAAATCACTTTGGAGGAATAACAGCTAATCATTTCCGTTGTTGAGTTTTATTTAGGGAAAGGCTTGTATTTTCAGATTGTCTTTTATCAGATTGTACAAAGTTTTCATTATATCACAGCATGCAGATAATTTAGCAATAATCCATCGTCATTCATTTCATTACGTGATTCATAGAGTGGGCGATAGCAAGCAATACGGTCTTAACCGGTTGAGCAATGAATCATGACTGAATCATGACATCACTGGTATCGGGATCATTGCTTTTCCTGAGGCCAAAATAATTTCAATGATTTAAAGAACATTAAAATTGGAACTTGGAATGGTAGTACGTTAAAAACCTACTATTGTATTGACAATTTGACTGACGAATTCAGACGATTCGAATTGGACTTATTAGGAGTTTCAGAAACTCAGATTCCAGGGGTAGATAGCATGAAAGTAGGCGATAAAAATTTATTCATTCAGGCAGGAAGGATGAGGTACATAGAGTGGGAGTAGGGCCCATGATGAATAAGGAAGTTGTTAAGTCTTGTTTAGGCTGAGAAGCTATGAATAATAGAATGCTAATCGCTCATTTTATGACTAAAAAGTTCAGGGTATCAGTTATAGTAGTATATGCCCCTGTACAACCGACTGACGGATATAGTAGTGACTCAAATGCATTTTACTTACAGTTACAGGAGCAAATAGCCAGGGTCCTGGGTAGAAATATGCCATTTTTATTAAAAGATTTTAACGCCCAGGTCGGTAAAAATAGGGATAGATGGTATCCTAGCCTAGGTAAATTCGGTGTAGGAAAGGAAAACCGTAATGGCTACAGACTGTTGCAATTTTGTAGGTATAACAATCTAGTTATAACCAATACGGTGTTTGGATATAAAATGGCCCATAAGCTTACGTGGTACTCATATGATGGTAAGACAGCAAACCTTATTGATTATGTTATTGTAAACCGAAGACTGTCAGGATCACTACAAGATATTAGGGTGTATAGGAGTGCTGTTATTGAGGTTAAAAGTAAGAATTACCATCTAGAAGTGTCTACGGTTAATTAAAAGCTGAAATTTCGGAAGTGTAATTACCTCCCGGGGATTTATGATGTTGGTAGACGCAAGGATCAGAATTTGAGAGAAAATTTCCAGGAACAGTTGAGTACTTAACCGGAGAGTTTAATATTTGACAATGTAGACGTTGGATAGAATAATTTTAGGAAAACAATTTGTGAAGCTGCTGATGGTGTCTTAGGAAAGAAAATTAGGAACACAGCTGGGAATATTAGTGAAAAAGCTTTCTGTAGGATAGAGAGGAGAAGGGGCTTTTGCAAGAATTATCTGAGTGAATGATCATAGGTAAACAAAAGGAATGTAAAGAAAGTGGAGAAAGTATTAAAATATGAACTAAGGAGGTGTGAAGTGGAATGCATGGATAAAATTGCCGAGGATTTGGAAGATGCAGCTAAACGGCATCATAGTAAAATATTGTTCTGCTATGTTAATAAATTGAGAGAGAATAGTCAATCCGGACTTGTCCCAGTTAAAGATAGGAATGAGGCCACAATTGGTGATAAGGAAGGAGTTAAAGAGAGATGGGTGGAACATATGAGAATGTGCTAAACTGAGATAAAGTTGCAGGAAAAGATAGAGGAAAATGAAAAAGTTAGTGATACCTTGGATGTGAAGGAAGATTTGTTTTGTGAGTAAGAATTAGTGACAGTACTAAAAGGATTAAAAAATAATAAGGCTCCAGATGCTGATAGTGTGGTAAATGAGTTTCTTAAATATGATGGCTCTGAGGTTGGAAGTAAGCTACTGAAGATTATGAATATTATTTTTGAAAAAGGGGAAGTACCTATCGATTTTAGGAAAACCATAATTAAACCTCTATAAGAAAGGTAATAAGAGTGTGTGCGTAATTATACAGGCATTAGCCTGGTTTCTGCAGGTAGCAAATTCCTTAGTAAGATGGTACTTTTTCGACTTAAAAAGTTGTGATATGAAATCAGTACGTTTTTATGAATTTATGGCTTTTTTTAAGTAAAGTTTGTAAAGCATGTGGTAAGCTTGGTGTTCGTGTTACTGAGCCCTTGTATAACTAAATCCCGTGTAACTGAACCCTCGTTCAACTAAAATCCCTTTTAACCGAACTCTCGTAGGAATCAACCCCATTCAGCTGAACCCTCATGCATGTCAACCCCTGAGCAACTAAACACTCGTTTAAAAAAACTTTCCATTGATGCTGATCCAGGAATAATAGCTATTATTTAAATTTTTCATAATAATAAAAGTTTATTGTTGAAACAAATTTCTACGAATTTTTAAAACTGGAAACGCTGACAAGTCTCCCTTTTTCTGTTTTATTTCTACAGCACTAATGGGGCACTAGAATATCGTAGAGAGTTGTTTAAGGGAATTTGAAAGCTAATATTCACATTTATGCACTTTTTATAGTTTTGTTATGACAACACCATCATAAAATGCCTTATTGCACTGAAGTGCGATTTTATTGTCATTTTTGAAGTGTAAAGACTTGAAACCTTAAAAGATCTACCACTGATATCTCCGTGATCGCAAACCCTTGAACTGGTGTTAAAAATTTCCCCATCCCTTTGAGTAATCCCTTTCCAAGTCGCCTGCGTAAGTGGAAAACAAAAAAAAAGTTTTGAAAGGACAATCAAGTGAAAAAGATTCATTCAAATACAAAGCTGATTTGTTAATAATATGTACTATTTATTTTCATTTCAACAAAAAAATTTAATACGAAATAAATTCTTGGGAATAAGTTAAGAACTGCAAACGAAGCGAGATGTAAATTTTGAGCTTTTAAGCAGCGCTAATTCAAACTTGTTCTTATGCCTTGGGTAGAGTTGAGTTAAACAGGGCTTGTTTTAAATGGGGCTGACTTAAACGGAAGTTCAGTTGAACGAGGGATCAGTTAAATGGCGGCGAGTTGCACGGGGATTCACTTGAACGAGGGTTTAGTTAAATGAGGGTTAAGTTGCACAGGGGTACAGTTAAACGGGGTTGAGCTGCACGGGGGTCCAGTTAAACATGGGTTCAATTACACAAGGGTTTGTTTATACGGGGCTGAGTTGCACGGGGTTCAGATAAATGAGGATTGACTTGCATGAGGGTTCAGTTGGATGGGTTTAAGTTGCTCGGGGGCTACGTTGAGCTTCTTGGGGTTCAACTGAGTTTTCAGCAAATTTTGAGCTTCTAATCAGCGCTAGTTCAAACTTGTTTTTAGGGATTGGGTTCAATTTAGTTAAACACGCCTTGATTTAAATGGGAATTGACTTAAACGGAAGTTTAGTTGAACGAGGGCTCGGTTAAATGGTTTTGAGTTGCACGGAGGTTAAGTTAAACGGGGGCTCAGTTGCACAGGGGTTCATTTGAATGGGGTTGAGTTGCACGGGGGTTCAAGTGTACAAGGGTTTATTTAAATGGGGTTGAGTTGTACGAGGTTCAGTCAAATGAGGATTGATTTGCATGAGGGTCCAGTTGAAAGGGGTTGAGTTGCTCGGGGGTTCAGCTGCACGTGGGTACCGCTCAAGAGGGTTGAGTTGGACGGCTTCAATGGAACCTTGAGACATTGTCTTCGATCTGATCCTCCGTTCTTGGATCGCTTGAATCAATTTTGTTATTTAGTTGACTATGGTAAACCATGTTTAGTTCAATGAATAAGACTACTCTCTTTTGTTTCACAGCTTAGGGATTGAATTGGGATTTTCAGGAGCATTTTTAGGGGGGGGGGGGGGGTATAGGGGAATGATAATTTTTTGGGGAAGTAGGAAAATGTTTTTTTTTTATAGCTGTTGTCCGATAGGCTGTTTGGCTAGTTGTACACATAAACATATGTAATATAGCCTAAATATGTTGAACATCAAGTTTACTTTATCTTCATTTCATTGGCTAATTACACTAACCAGGACCATGTCCAAGATTTTTGTTCGAGGGGGGGGGGGGGTTACAGAATGATTTTTGTTCCGGGGGCACAAAAATCTTTTTGTTCTGGGGTGAGGGGGGAGGGTTAAGAGTTGTTTTTCTCCTGTATTTTAAAGATAAATTTACGAGTCGTAAAAATGTTTCGAGGGTAGGGAGTATTGAACCCACTAAATACGTAAAAATTTCTTTAAGTAATCACATTTTAAAGTCGACATGCAGTATTACTCAAGCATGCTCATCCGTTTTATGTGTTATTTTTTTCAAGGTTCTCTTAAGCAAGACTTTCATTAAACATAATTTATCTTAAATACAAATTAATCAAAAGGTTAATATTTTTTATTAAATAAAAAGAATGCTGGAAGCTCTCAAAAATGGGAACGAAACTCCTTAGTGGTATTATGTAATTGATAAGTAGAAATATTTTGGCGTCTATAATTGTAATACTATTAAGTACCTCTCTTCTTTTTACTTTTGTTATGCCTTTGCTCTTTCCCCTTTTTGACCTCTATTATCGGAAAAAAATAAATCCATACTCCTGGCTTGTTTTTGCTGCATTTAAAAGTTTAGTTATGTTTGCCCACCCCTTTAAAGAAGTAGTTCTGTTAAAAGTGACAGATATTGTACTCTAGATTCATATTTGGGTATATACAGAAAAGACTTCAGAAGTTTTCAGAATTCAGAAGGCAAAGAAAACGCCTTCAGATATTTTTTCTTTATTTTTTTTCCCATCGAAGGACATTGAAAGTGCCACCCTCTTTATGAGTCTAATGAATACCCCTCGCTTGTTCCATGCCTTAAAACGGACTTTTCTAGAAAATGATAAGTATAACCTTGACACTATTCAACTGTATAGGTCAGCACTCGTACCAACGATTTGCACTTCTGAATCCAGACCACGCCTTAACACAACGTTTCTAACGGTTATTTCGATGGCTTCACAAATCGGAGCTCGATCATCCATGGTAGTAATATACTTTAGAAGTAATGCTCTGCTCCTTTTGTTCTCTTCTCTCGGTGCTGCCCCCTGGAAAGTGCCGCCTGGAGTGATCTGCAACCTCTCCCCTGAATTCCCCTATTTACGATAACAATATCAATTTATTTAAACCCTCTATTCATACAAAATACAATAAGTGGGGATGAAGAAAAGCAGAAACACAAGAAATAGAAAAACAAAAATAAAAAAAACTTCAAACAGGGGAAATACATATGTCAACAAAAACAAAACGAACATTACGTTTTAGAGCATCTCACATCTGTAGGAGACAACTTGGGAGAATCTACTACTGAAACGAATCGAACTCTAAATCGAGTTACTAAGGCATTATGTTTCTCCCAGTTTTATTTACACCACCAGTCTAGATATAACGTCTAAAAGATATAATTGTACGTTAGGGGTGTAAGATATTTGTAAAATAGTGAAGGAATTTTGTGCTACATTTTTTTTTTAGACGGAGATCAACGTTCTATCAATTATACGTGAAGACCTGGTTTCATTTTGTTTGCAAGACATTGGATGAATTATATTTTTCTAAATTAGTCTAAATTGTCTGAACTTCATCTTTTCTCGCTTGCAAAATTAATTCAAAAAATTTTAATCTACTTCCTCCTTTGCCTTTCTGAATTGTCAGATTTATTCTTTCTGAAGGCCTGAAAACAATCCTTGTTGAAATAACTGGATCTTAAATTGAAAGGCTGATTTTAGTTGAAGATCTGTATATGTCTATGATAGATTTGTAGATTCTGACATATACTCTACAAGACACATCTTCTGTTCATAATGCAGGTCTTCATGCGTGATCTTAAAGAAACAAGAAAGGTATTTTTACCCTTATTACGGTAAGGTCTTGATATATATTAGGATTAAAAAACACAATTGTTGCTGACGGAAGTAAAGATCGAAGTTGGAACTTGAAACTAATAATACTTATTGCTTCGCCGATTACGCAAGATATACCTACAAAAGACTCGAGGTATTTTCCAATATCTGTAGAATTCTAAAAACTAGTGCTTTACTGAAAACACAAACCAACACAAAAAAAGATATTCTCTTAGGAGTTGAAAATTCTCTTCAAAACAACCCTATTGTTTCACAGTGGATTGATGTTCTGCTTGTCGATACGGGGACACGGGTTCGATCCAAATCGCAATGAGGCTGGGCGACACGCTTGCTGCTTGTCTCTGTAAAAAAGACCCTTGCTGCTGCACAAGCTGCTGCTTGTCTCTGTAGAAGTTCCATGCCCTATTCGCTAGCAATGGCTCTGGCGGATCTTTGTCCTTTGTCCTTTATCAAAACAATAGACGGGTTTATTTTTTCTCTAAGAGACAGCAATCGTATAGCACAAGAACGGAGGATTTTTTATTAGAATAATTATTTTTCCTTTTATACAGCGATAGTATGTTGGTATAATTCTTATAATAGTGTTATATTTCCTTTTTCTTTTTTACATAGCGATCGTATAGCACAAGTACGGAGGAATTAAATCAAGAAATGGCCAATTTGGAAGGCCTTAT
This sequence comes from Artemia sp. Kazakhstan ARC1039, assembly GCA_029168905.1. Taxonomy (NCBI): domain Eukaryota; kingdom Metazoa; phylum Arthropoda; class Branchiopoda; order Anostraca; family Artemiidae; genus Artemia; species Artemia sp. Kazakhstan ARC1039. Next base: position 51,927 of record JAQQPU010001185.1, on the reverse strand, counting down.
GAAAGACTTGAACGCCATTACTGCAACAGACTTTGAGTGTACGTAAATATAGTGTAGTTTCCTTTGAAAAAGTGCTGTTTTTTAGTTGATTTTGTGCTGAAGTTATATATATGAGTACGACTGAAAAAAAATATGTATAATAGTAAATAAAAACTATTGTGTATTTGTGCTATTGTGCTAATCTGCTCAAAGTGCTTTTTAACTTTTTACATGGTGAATACTTTAAGGAGTGATCTGACAAATGCATTTTGATGAGTTATTTTAAATTTTCGCGACATTGTTTATACTTTAATCATTTTTAAAATTACGAAGTGTCGCAAAGAAAACAGTAAAATATTTTGTACATGTGTCTCTGATGATATTTTTTTTTATCTTTTTATAACTTCCAGGAATTGTGCCTTCAATTGTAGCTTTGGAAATGGTAATTTCATGCTGCTTAAATATTACCTGGGCTGCAGCTCGAATTTTTTGGGGGTTCGTGTGGTTTGGACATCACAGGTAGCCTTTCTATGCACATTGAGTAATATCATGACCACAGCTATAATTTTTCTTTCTTTTTTTTGGGGGGGGGCGGTATCTTTTGGACTTAAGAAAGGGCTAGTTCAGACTGCTCAAATCGCGTCTTGACTGCAGCTAATATCTGTTTGGCGGTTGTTACTAGGCTTGAGAAAAGAATGTACCGCTACTCAATAGTAACCTTACTGCACCTATAAATATTTTAAGTTTTTTTATGGTTTGGGTTTCAGAAATGGTTCTTCGGGCTATTCAAATAATGCGCTGGCTGGAGCTAGAATTTGCTTGGCGGTTGATGTGTTCTGAGCCTTAGAAATAAATATTCATATTGCTCGCAATTTCAAAACTGCAGCTTGAAATTTCTTCGATTGGTTTTTATGGTTCGGGTTTCACAATTGGCCCTTTGTGGCTCCTCAAATAGTGTCTTGACTGCAGCTGTTAAAAAAAATGGTTGTTGCAGTATTGACTTGAATTAGAACCATTTTATTCTGTTGAAATGTTAACTGGACTACAACTTGCATTAGTTTGGTAGTTGGTATGGGTTAAAGTGTATAAGTATTTCGTAAAAAGCTGCCACAAAATCTCTTCTTTTTATAATTTCTTTTAGAAACTGTATCGGTGCGATTTTTTTTTTAAATGTGAAGTAGTAGGCTCTAAATAACCTTTGGGATACTTTAGATAGATGCCAAATAGCGCTGTTTTTAAGTTCTTTGGAAAGCAGAATATACCAAATATAAATAGACTTTAGAAGAGAGAGAAAAATAATAGAATATTGCTGCTCATAACTGATTCAGTTCTGTACAGTTTAGTACTAGAACTGATTCGGTAAAGTTTAAATTTAAGCAATAAAAGGTAACGTAAAAATTGCATTAACAAAAGTAGAAAATTACTAACTTTAAGTACGTCACAAGCGCATTATCAGTAATCATAATTCATTACTTGTTATTACCTCCATCCTAAAATGACTCATTACTACACATTCTACGCTTTACATGTTTGTAATCAGCTAAAAGTATTAACATTTCAGTTCTTTCTGTACATTTGATGCAGAGGGTGGGTTCCAGAACTCAATTATAATTAACAACCGCTATTACTTGTTATTACCTTCAGCCTAAAATGTCAAATAACAACACATTTTGATTTTAAAATACTTATACTACATAAATGGGGCTAAAAATGCAAACCGGTCTGCGCTTAATTTAAAACAAATTCGATTAAGGATTTAGTTCTTTTTGTACATTTAGTACAAAGGGTGCGTTTCAGAACTCAAATATCTTGAATAACCTTGAGTTACTTATTATTACCAATTGCCAATAATTTTGTACTTCCAGCTGTCTGGGAATGAAAATAATAATCTTATGAAACAAGCAATAATTTGATATATACATTAAATTTTCTCACAAAAAAGGCACTCTAGTTTGTCTGAAAACTTGAGATTGTTCCTAACAAGACAGTTGTTCATTTATCTGTATAAAAACGATCCAGGTATGTCACGACTTTGGGAAAATTGGTTTAGGACCGTATCTAATTTTGAAAAAAAAAAACATTTTTTATGAGTGACGTCATAAATACCCACACGCCCAACATTCAAAGGGCTTTACGTTCTACAGCGAATATAATAGAATGAAATTAAAGTTGTTCTGTGAAATAAATTTCAAACACTGTTGTTCTTTTGACCAAGTTCTGTTTATTATCGGGGATTTGGAACGCAAATCACAATAAAATAATTATAATTAATAATAATTGCCTCCTGGAACGCCTGCTTTGTCTTGTATATTCTGTTCTAAGGAAATGGCAGTTGTCTATATTTTCTCTATGTCTTCTTCTTACTATTATGATTATTATGGAGACGCTTTTCCATAATGTAATTTTAGCGACATCTGAAGTCTAGTAATGTCAGGTCTTTGGCGAAGGTTTGGACGAAGTCTCATGTTGTTTAATTTTCTCTGAGCCAAATTATGAATTCCTTGAATGCAACATATACCTCAACTAATCATTCAGTAACTAAAAAAGAATTTTGTCTTATTAAATGAACAGTAATCGTGTATATGTCAATTTATTTATCTGTAATTTGTTACTCGGAAATGGCACTTTAATTTTTCCTAAAAATTGGCATACAACCAATTTCCTGTGTAAAAAACGATTTAGATAGGTCACGGCGTTCGGAAAATTTGTCTTGGTCCTTAATTCCGAGAAAACATTTTTCCAATAGATGACGTCATAAATACTCAGAAAAGTTAAAATAAATTTTGCTGAAGATGAGTGTTTATGATAAATGTCTTAAAAAGCACATTACAATTTAATTTGATTGTCGATAGTATGGAATAATTTATCGGTATAAATATGCAAAAAGGTCTTTCGAATAAAATAAATTGAAACTTTTTTTGCGAAAGAGATTAAAAAACTGTCTTTCTTTTCATTCAATGAAGCTTGGTCACCTGGTGCTACTAGCGCTTAGGATTTTCACCTGAATTCATTCGGGAATAAATGGGGAGAATTTGAAAAACTGAAGAAAAAACGAACAAAAGGACGATTATTATTAAAATAATGCAAGTATCTAGAAAATCTTGTCAACATTCAGATTTAGGATCGGGGGGGGGGGGCAGATTTTCCATCACATGGTTAAACTAAGAAGTGTCTTTTAAGCCCGAGCCACGGCGTACTCATACATGCTGACAAAAGCCAATAAAATCGGGGGGGGGGGGCAGATTTTCCATCACATTGGGTACGCCCATTCTTAACGGACACGATTGAGAATGTACTGAGGTTACTTTTTTCAGTTTACATTAGCATTCTAGTTTATGATATAAAAGATTAATTTAGGGTAACTCGGATTAGGCTTATTCATTTATAAGTTCAAAGAATAAGAAATAAGTTCACTCAAAATTACTTTAGTTACAATCAGTCATACTTTGATTTAAAGCTATTACAAAATAATAATTTGGATATGTCAAGTCTGATGCCATATATTACAAACGCATCAAAATTTATTTTGTATACATTTCTGTTACTTTTTTACGAGCCGGGTAAAAGTTTGAGGAGAGGGTTCAAACTCGGAATTCTCCCTACCTCCTTGATACGGCCTTGCTTGGGGCTTTATGGTAAAATCAACTTGTCGACTAGATGAAAGCAGTTGAAGTCTCAGAATAGAAAATTTTAATGAGAAATTGGAAAAAAAGTATTTCTTTGAAAAAAGGAAGTGGCAACTCATAAAATTCATGATTTGGCTCATTCTCCTCTATAAATACGAGCTAAGCAAACCGGTTTATCTTGTAAAGATTTGTATTGTGGTTAAACTAAGAAGTGACATTGAAGCCCGAGCCACGGCGTAGTCATACATGCTGACAAAAGCCAATATTTCTAAATTGTTTTGGCTTTTCCTTGATTTGGTGTGACATTTATACTGTTAAAGTTCAAAATTGATATGACAAGGAATTGGTTTAAAATCCCTATATATACACTAATTTGTTCTCAAGTACTGTTCGCGAAAAAATCTTTATCTTTCCAGATTCTTCATAAAAATAAGAAAAGTTCTGTTCAGATGTTCCTGATTTTCTAATTTAAAATAATTAGCGTTAAATGGTATATCTGATTGGTCTATTATGAGGTTTACGCTTAAGAGTTAACCATTGTTCAACTCAATAAAGCACGCGAGCGCTGTACTATTGACGGTATAATCGTGCCTCAATTTGGTTTTATCCACAAGTGTGACTATAATGTGGCACGGGTATTAGGCTACATTTGTAATAAATCTGTGTTTAAAGGAGTTCATTAAGTAGTTCCAGGTAGTTTGTATTTATAATTGTGTTTTTTTGTACGGAACATTTTTAAAATCATGATTGAATTGTCAAAGAGAGTGTGTAAACAAAATTGCGATTTGTAATTCCTGTAGGTTTCGAGGTTTTGTAAATGAGTTGGTAAAACCGTCCCTATAAATCACTTATCACACTTGGCAGCTTATTTTTGACAATTCAATTCTATCATACATCTAATTAATTCTTATGTTTCTTATTAACCTCCCACATTTTTAACTTGGGCACAAGGCAGTATACAGGCGGAGTGTCGCGGGTTTTGAACCCTCCCCCCAAAATTTTCACCCGACTCGTAAAAAAGTGACAAAAATGCATATAAAAAAATTTTTGGTGCGTTTTTTAAAGTTTATTTTTGTACCCCCCCCCCCTCCGAACAAAAAACTGGATACGCCCTTGATTGGGCAAATTCATAACTCTTCCTCTGACTAAAAAACTAGACTAAAAAATGAAGTGAAAAAACCTTATCCCCCCACCCTGAAAGAAAGCTCTTTTGGTCAGCACTTTTCCTCCTCTAACCATTTTTCTTTGGTAAACTCCTGTCTGAACAAAAATTCTTTTGAAAGTTTCTATTAGATTAGTCTTGCAGTCAATTTTAAGTTTTGCCGAAAGTAACCAATAGTACAAATAAGGTTTCAATCCTACTCTGTTATAATCTACTATAGTAGATAGTAGATTATATTGCTACTATAATCTTTTCGGTATTTCGTCTCGAGAGAGTAAAATTGACAGTCTATGATCACGGGTGGTTTTGCTTTGAAATCAGCATGTAAGTAAACCCTCTTTGTTTAGCTTTTTTTAATTATACCCTCGATATTTTACAAGGTCAGTTTTCCAACCTGTGCTAAAAGCAAGATCTTGTGTCGATGCTCGGCCTTTATTCCCTCTTAAGTGGTTTTCTCTCCATTAAGGTTGGGGGTTGTTTTCTTTACCTTGAGCAGTTTGGCCTTTATCGTTACTCTCTTTTTATTGAGTGGACTCCTCAGCTGCTTAACAGGAATAGCCAACCGGGTTATCCTACGACAGATTAAACCGGATAAACTGGTTTATCCTACGACAGATGGAAGGCTGAATTCATATTTATTAGTTGCCAAAAAACTTTTTCAGAAAGGCCAGGGAATTCCCAAAACCATCTTGGAGGCCACGGGCTGAAACATTTGCCTCTTCAAGTTTCTCCCCAAAATATGAGGAGTTTTGAAATTTGTTCTATAATTTTCACAAAATCCGGTCGTTTACTATTATGATGAATTAGGTTCGAGTCAAAGCTTTGTAAAACAAATGTAGCTTTGATTTTGGAGGCATCCTTTATGGATATCTTGAGGGGAGATATTCTGACGTGGATTGTTGTGAGAAAAGATACATGCTCAGGGTTAATTGGACACATTAAATTAAAAGAATGTGTTACTTAGTGTTCTTCCGTTAAAAAAAAAATTGTTTAAAATCTTATTTTTCATGTGGTGTTCCGTCGAAAGTATGAAAAAGAAATAAACCAAATAAAAACAGAGTAAAATAAAACCTCATTTTCAATAAACCCCAAAAGCCCTGGGTTAGCTATAGTCCCCTTTGTTTTTTGTCTTGTCCATAAAACATCCAATGAAAAGTGGTCTTAAGGAATTCGTGATGTAATATTTTGTCATTGATTTAGGTGAATTTATTTAATTTTTTTATTGCATGGCCTGCTAAAAAATCTTACCATGTGAATACATGATGTAATATTGATTATATGTACGTGAATCTAGGCTAACTGATTAAGTTTTGTTTGAAATGGTATTGTGGTGAGATCTCATTATATTTTGAACAAGTGCTAAATATGTAAGATGGATTCTATATGGAATAAATTTTTTACAAGTGCTTCAACTTTATATATAGAGCTACATTCTGTGGTATCTATGAGTATATTTTTAAAACCCAGTGTTGAGTGTGCAGGGACGAACGCAGGGAGTTCCTCAGTGTCCTGTCCCTCCTTCCGAATTCTTTATATTATTGCATTCCCCTCCTCCTGAGAAAAATCCTTTGAACGTGTCTCTGTGTATCTATGTAATTTTTCTTTGGCACTAAACAACAAGCTAAACTAATCACGCAACAAACGGTACAATCGATACATCATGATAACAAGTGGAAGAGGGTCAAAGGTTGGAGCTGCTAACCTTAGCTAGCAAAGGCAGGTGACTCTAGGGGGGGGCTGAAATTTTCCATCAGAATTTTATATTAAAAAAAAAAATAAAGGATAAGGATTCTCCAGAGCCATTGATGTCGCAGAAGCCATCGTATATTATGGACATTTTTGTTGCCGGGTCCTTTTTACAGAGAATGGTATCAAACCTGTCCCCCAATCTTGTGTGACACCTGGTGGTCGCTGGGATCGGACTCCGGGTCCTAGATTGCCATGCATAGATCAATCCACTATGCTGTCATAGGGAATTGCCTGATTTAGAAAAGCTATCAACAGAGAAACACCAAAACATGTTCTTTGACATGGCGCTAACATTTTTCTTTAAGGCTACAGTGATAATAATAATGTTATTAAGCGGGTTTGAAAAAAATTAATTAATTAATTGACGAGGGGCGGATCTAGAGCAAAAATCTTTTTTACTCTAGGGGGAAAAAAAAGGAACAAGGAACCTTGAGAGCCTAAAGTAGACATCAAGTCTACTTTGAAGTTTACGACTTGATGTTTATGCTGATGGCCATGGTGTTGTCTACACTTGGATAATTATAAAATAAATTATAAAGTTGGATATATTTTTTTAGTTTCAGACAGGAAAAAGACCTTAGCTGTTTCTTAGCTGGATCTAGTAAAGAACAAACCTCAGGGAATCAGACAACAGAGTCACTCAAATATATCATTATATCCCAGAGAAGCAACTTTTCAAATGATACGTGGTTATATTCTCTTGTCAAAAAATAAGTGTATTACATCATCTTGTATGTGAAGACGCATTTTTTGTCAAAGATATCATTTTAATACTTACACAAGGCACTAAATATAACAAATTCCTTTTAAATAAGCCCTTAAACAGCTTTCCTATGATATTCCAGTACCCTGCTTTTGACTTAAATACGGTTAAGTTGCTATCGACTGAAGATTCTGAGCCAATTGATTCAAAATATTGAAAAACTATAATACTCCTATACTATATACTAAGCTTCCAAGTTTCAGAGACAGTAAATCCACGTGAGGCCGCTTCCCATTTATGACCCTTGGGTCACCCAAAAACAAAATGTATGTGTTATATTGATAGGCTACAATGCCACCAGCATTGGGGGTCTAAGGTACGAGGGGTCACCACTTATTGGTGCAAAAATGGCGCAAAAATGTTGCTATGCCACTTACTAAAGGGAGAAGCCCCTTGTCGGCCCAAATATTAGTAGGATGCCCGCACTTACCCCGACGGTTCTGTGTCTATCGGGTATGACAGTACCCAATGTTCAGTATACCCTGCCTTAGGGTACGATAGCGTGATCAAACGGTCAAAGGGGCCACTTTAAGGCCAAGGGTACCCGTCCTGGGTTACCGGTAATATTTCTAACTATCTCCTTGGACTCTACCTAGGCTAAAAGTCAAAGATTATATAATATAAAAAATCTTACTGTATTCAGTCACGCTACAAAAGGAACTCAAACGGAACTAAAATCACACTTCTAATTTTCCCCCAGATCGCTCAACCGGACGCGTGCCTGCAATGGGTGGTGGGTGGATTTTTCCAGCCAATCCAAATGCTTACCAATTACTGTCTTATTTCAAATGAATCGGCTTTATGCCCCTTTTTACACCCCCCGACAATTCAGACCAAACCTGTTCTCTGAAGTAGCTTTTTTAACTATGGTGAATCATCCCCAACTGCGCAGTTAATGCCCCGTGGTCTGTTTCCCAACTACGCAATTAAAGAAGGAAAGAAAATGGCGCCACCAAAATTAAAGGAAAATTAATAATTATTACTAGGGGGAAAGAGAATAATTAAGGGACCAAAAGAAAAGAATCTGGGAAGTGCATTTATCTTAAACAAACTAGGACCAATGGTCCTAACACCTCCCTCCTAAGATAAATGGCCGCTACTCCGGTGGATTGGCTGGAACCTCAAGACATAAAATAAATAACACCAAACTTAAAATCACCAAACTTGTATCTTCTCTTCTTTCTTCCACCAGTGCCTGCACTTCCACCGCATGGCTCAGGACTCGTCGTCATCCATACGTCTTTACCGTAGAGCCACCATGGTCTAGATTGTTTTGCATCCGCATTAGGTTTTGAAAGTTAAAGTCCCCAAGACTCGTAGAAAATGATCGTGCGCAGCACAGTCAAAAATACAAATTTTCTCGATCTCACGAATTTACATTTGAGAGGAGCAGAGAATCAGTTCCTGACACATTTGATGGTGCCAGCCATCATGAAAAATTGGCTGCACTAGCATCTTAATTTCCATCTGTGGAAACAACCCCAAATCTCAATTAAACTGTAACTTGCCCCTTGGCATAATTTCAAATAATCTAAGGCCGAAAATACACAGGCCTCTGAAAACGATAGGGGTTCAGGAAAATGAAGTAAAAATCTGAGCGAACCTTGAATCACTTTTTTCTCGGTCTTGTCCCCTAAAATAATTGAATGAATAATGCTCGGCGATGAGGAATGAAGATAATATTGAAGACTGGAAAGACAAGGCTTCAGTAAAGGGATCACAACTTGTCCGCCAGTTGTGCATTGAGGAAAAGGCCAATCTTTTACGTCTTCCCGCAGGGGATCTTCCCTAAGGGATTCCTCCCCCTCATAAAGGAACAAACCCTCTTTTGAGTTGATCAGACCAATATCAGATTTCTTCCCAAATTTCTTCAATCCAACCCAAAATTCAGTACCTTTCAATCTTTCCGCGACCCGTTGTTGACAAGTCAATTCTATGTCATGATTATCTGTAGTTTCTCTTAATATGTTATGGGTCTTCTCCTCCCTCCTAAGTATTTTCGTCTTATTGTAATTTCGTAATTTTCCCAGTGGATTTTGGACCTCTTACTCCCCTCTATTATTTATGTTATCAAGGCACAGCCCATCCAACATTTTTTTATTTTTCACTACTGCAGGCTGAATTTCAAAATTTTGTCTCTTTTTTACACTTCTCTTTTTATCTCTACTTTTATCAATTTTGTCATTCGCGCAAAATAATAAATCATCGTTAAATCTGATTTGGACTCCAGTGTCCACCATCTTTGACTGCATTTCTTTATTGTAGTTCCGCTTGCATCTTTTTTCTCTCTTTTAGTCTTCTTTACTTTTACCTCAGAAACAAATATTTCGTCATCGAATGGAACTGAACTCCGACATTTTGTTTTTCATATCGTGCTAAAATTTCTCGAACTCTACGAGGAAAAGCGCGCACAATAAATTTCGTCTCCTTATTCTCTGGTATAATCAGCGTTTCATTTTGGTCTGTACTTGTTAGCGTCTCATATTCATTAAAAGTGTTTTCAAGTTTTCCATTTTCTGGAAATTTTCCCGAAAAATCATTCTCGCGCGTCTTATTTTCAATATTTTGTGGTCTTTTTACTTCCCCATCCCATTTTTGTGGATTATCAATATTTTGAACACGCTTATCAAGTATTTCGTTTTTCCGACAGGGTGGCACAGCCTCCCAATTTGTTTTATGGGCCGGTCCACCTCCCCGCCTTGTCATCGAATTAGCATGGTTTTCCGTTTTAGCATTTAATGTGTAATAAATGTCTGATAATCTCTCACTCATTGACATTCCCTTACGGTCTTCAATTTTTTCCATACGAGCCTGATAAAGTATTTCATTGGCTTGACTATCTTTTTCAATTTGGTCTATCTCATCCTGTAATTTTTTCATATACTCTAGGTGCTTTCTTTCGGCTACCTCTTCTCTTTGTTTCCTTTCTTTTCTATCTCTCTATCTTTCTTTCTCTTTTCGTTCTCTGGCCATTCTCTTTTCCTTCATGAAATTTAATATTTGTTTTGTCGTATCTATTTGAGTACTTTTTCGCGAGCCCCTGCTGGATCTCGATTCTACACTGCTCCTTCTATTCGGACTGCTTTGATTCCGTCTGTCATTTTTTCTTCTTAATTCATTTTCTGACTATGTTTGTTCTCTATCCGTATTTTCTTTTACCCGTAACTCCCCTTCATTTGGCACAGCCTCTGAGAGGTTAGTTCGTCCTGTTTTTTCACATATTATTTCTTCCTTGTTTATTTCGTACCCCCTCATTTTACCGCGTATACTCCTTACCAATTATATTATCTCTTAATTAATTGGTCAATCGTGGTAAGTTCAAAACTGCCACGCGAAAATTATGGTACGCAATTAATATTATCAATTATCAGCTCTGTGTAATAATATTCAACAAATTTTCCAATGACCGGAATATCTAGACTTCATTAGTGATTAACGACTTCTTTCACAGCAAGCAGTTTTACGCGAGTGAAATATATCTCCGAAAAACGAATTAACAGGGTGGACGAGAAATTAAACTGAAAAACTGCGCGAATATTCCACTAGTGAATTAGCTGGACTAAACTCAAACAGGGGAAGTACCCTGTAAAACAAATCACGTATCCTCCCTGGATAGTCGTACTTCAAATACAATCTCCTCCTGGGCAGATTACTCAATGAGACAGGTGCCTCCCACCTTCCTTGTCCAATGTGCGCACAAACTGACAAATTCTCCTAATTTGCCGTCCTCAATACTCTTTATAACCTTCGTCACTGAAGATTATATCTAAGTCCGCCAATTCACTCAAATAATAATCCACCTTTCAACGTTTTCTTATCTGTCCTTAAACCCTGTAATACTTTTCAATACGGAGATTCCCCCACTGTAAACTCAACTCATTAATTTCATTATTCTTTTTCCCGTGTTTTTTTTTATCCTTTCGTGAAAATTTTACGCATTTTAATTTGCCGATTTTACGTGGGCACCGCAGCCTCCTTTATCTCACCAGTTAACTATTTGCGTGGTATATTGATTCTTCAATTTTATTACTTAATATTATTTAACTAGGCACAGCCCAGAAAATTAATATAATTTTATTAATGTAATCACAATAGGCTACTCTTTGGGCAAATGTAGAATTCTTTAACTATTAATGCTGTTAATAGCTCTTTTCTTACTGCCACCAGTGTTATACTGGTAGTGACTAATATTATACCGGTAATATTTCTAACTATCTCCTTGGACTCTACCTAGGCTAAAAGTCAAAGATTATATAGTATAAAAAATCTTACTGTATTCAGTCACGCTAAAAAAGGAACTCAAACGGAACTAAAATCAGACTTCTAATTTTCCCCCAGATCGCTCAGCCGGCCGCGTGCCTGCGATGGGTGGTGGGTGGATTTTTCCAGCCAATCCAAAAACTTACCAATTACTGTCCTATTTCAAATGAATCGGCTTTATGCCCCTTCTTAAACCCCCCGACAATTCAGACCAAACCTATTCTCTGAAGTAGCCTTTTTAACTATGGTGAATCATCTCCAACTGCGCAATTAATGCCTCGTGGTTTGTTTCCCAAACTACGCAATTAAAGAAGGAAAGAAAATGGCGCCACCAAAATTAAA
>JAQQPU010001185.1:16105-26658 GCA_029168905.1 Artemia sp. Kazakhstan ARC1039 | reverse complement strand
CCCCCCCCCCCCCCCACAGCCCACAGGGCAAGGGTTGTAAATTATGCTCTGGGTAAGTATAAGGTTTTTATAGAAAGCCTAGTCGTAGAAACTTCAAAAGGGGTTCATTCGATTGGAAATTGAAATGGCTAGTGCCCTTTTTAATAGTTGAAAATGATTGGAGGGCAACTAACCCCTCTCACGCCCACCGTTTCCCCAAACACATACAATCAAAATTGTGATATAGCAATTTTTTTCAACGTAGTTGAAAGTTCTTGAAATTATGTCTTTGAGGATTACAACCCCCCCCCCCAACAGCCCTCAGGGCAAGGGCTGTAAATTTTGCCCTGGGGGTAAAAAGGTTTTTATAGAAAGCGATGTTGTAGAGACTTCAAAAAAGGCTTATTCAATTGGAAATTGAAAGAGCTACTGCCCTTTTAATAGTCGAAAGTGATTGAAGGACAACTAACCCCGCTCTCACGCCCATTATTTCCCCAAACACATCCAATCAAAATTTTGAGATAGCCATTTTGTTCAACATAGTTAAAAGTTCTAGAAATTATGTATTTGAGGATGAAAAACCCCCTTGAGCCCCCAGGGCAAAGGTTGTAAGTTATGTCCTGGGGGCATTTAAAGTTTTATAGATAGCATTGTCGTAGAAACTTCAAAAGGGGCTCATTCAATTGGAAATTGAGAGGGCTAGTGCCCTTTTTAATAGTCGAAAGCGATTGGAGGGTAAATAACCCCCCCCCCCTGTAAAGCCCAAGTTTTCCCCAAACACATCCAATCAAAAATTTTTAGATAGCCATTTTGTTGAACGTAGTTGAAAGTTCTGAAAATTAGGTTATTGAGGATGATAACCCCCCCCCTCACCCCCTCACAGCCCTCAGGGCTAAGGTTGTAAGTTATGTCTCGGGGGCAGATTATATTTTTATAGAAAGCGTTGTCGTAAAAATTTCAAAAAGGGCTCATTCGAGCGCAAATTGAAAGGGCTATTGCCCTTTTTAATAGTCAAAAGTATTTGGAGGGAGAATCCCCCCCCTCTACGACCATCATTTTCCCAAACATTTCCGATCAATATTTTGATATGGCCATTTTGTTCAACGTAGTTGAAAGGTGTGGAAATTATGTCATTGAGGATGACAATCCTCCCCCCTATAGCCCTTACGACAAGGGTCGTAAGTTATGCCCCTTGGGCATGTAAGGCTTTTATTGAAAGCTTTGTCGTAGAGGCTTCAAAAAGGGCTTATTCGATTGAAAATTGAGAAGATTAGTGCCTTTTTATTAGTAGAAAGTGATCAAAAGCAAATGCCCCCCCACGCATATAATTTCCCCAAAAACTTCCAATCAAAATTTTGAGATAGCCCATTTTGTTCAGCGTATCAGAATGGTCTCAAAATTATGTCTTTGAGGATAACAAAACCCCCAGTCCTCAGGGTAAGGGTTGTAAGATATGCCCTGGGGACTTATAAGATTTTTACAGAAAGCGTGGTCATAGAAACTTCGGAGGGGTCTCATTGGATTGGTAATCAGACCCTCTAGTGTTCTTTTTAAGAGTCAAAGTGATCGGAGGGCAGCTACCCCCCCCCCCCCACATACACACACGTCGTATTGTCCCGAAATGCGGCTAGTAGAAATTTTGAGAAAGCTATTTAATTCAATATGGTTAAAACATCATATAACAAGGCCTTTTTGGTTAAAACAATCCGCAGAGATTAGGGGCAAGGGTTGTAAGCTATGCCCAGGGGGTATTTAAGGTTTTTATGGTTATTTAACTATAAAAGAGGCTCAGTCTTTCTCCCAGAAAAAAGACTATATCAATATAAAACGAACTGAAATTAATTAAAAAAAAGCCTTTTGAACAAAATAAGTTTTTAAAAAAAAGTAAAGAGCTCCATTAAACCAAAATTAACAAAAATAGAATGAAATAATCTACCAGGAATACAACTACCCCAAATCAATATATAAATAAATAAATGAAACCCAAAACAAACAGAAATTACATTGCAACCTTGGAGTTAGTTAGCTACTTGATTGTTTGAGGTTCGTCTCTTACTATTTCAAAGAAGAAAAAGCCGTAGGCTTTTTCCTGTTTGCAATCATATATCAAACAGTTCGTGGTAACGAACTGTATAGTAAGAGCTACTCGTCTCAATAGCAACCGAAACTCTAAAAACGGAATTTTAATATCAACAGATACATCAAAAGAATGGAATTTCTTATGCTGATTTTAAATATATAATTTTCATCAAGTTTACTCATATCCATCAAAAGTTACGAGCCTGAGAAAATTTGCCTTATTTTCAAAAAAAAGGAAAAATCAACCCCTAAAAGTCATAGAATCTTAATGAAAATCACACCGTCAGATTCAGCGTATCAGAGAACCTTACTTTAGAGGCTCCAAGCTCCTATCTGCAAAAATGTGGAATTTTGTATTTTTTGCCAAAAGAATTAATAGGTTAAAATGAATAGTCCAAGGTTGTTTAAAAACGAAAGTCAAATTTGTATTGATTATTATCAAGATAATAATTTTGAAGGAGAGCGAAAAATACTTCTTGATACATTCATGGCTTTTGTAGAAGAAAAGTTTGAGCGGGAAAAAGAAAGAAGAAAAAAGCCAAGATTCGTGCTGAAAATTGGAAACAATAATTGGATACTATAAAGATGAGATTGCTAAAAACTGGACACAGTGATGAATTTTTGAATATAATCATGAAGTGCCGGAAAGATTGAACTTTCCGGCAGAGAGGGCTCATTAGATTGAAAATTGAAAGTTATAGTTCACTTTTTAAGCATCAAGAGATATCGGAGGGTAACCAGCCCCCCCCCCCCCCCCGCCCTTTTTTCCTAAATGCATCTGATAAAAATTTTGAGACAGATATTTTGTTAAAAATAGTTCATAGATCATATAACAAGAACTCCGGTGTCAACACAACCCCCCGGGGCCCAGGGGCAGGCGTTGTAAGTTATGCCCTGGGGGCATATATGGTTCTTATGGAAAAGATGCTCGTATAAACTTCAAGGAGGGCCCATTTGATTGGAAATTGAAAGTTCTAGTTCACTTTTTAAGAGTCTAAAGAGATTGGGGGGCACCTAGCCCCCCCCCCCATCCACGCCCTTTTTTCTCAAACCCATCTGATAAGAACTGTGAGATAGCCATTTTTTTTGCAAATTTTGAGATGGCTATTATGTCAAAAATAGTCAAAAGGTGAAGTAATTAAAATAATTATGTCTCGAGGGTTGAAAAAACCTCCCACTCCCCCCAAGGCAAGGGCTGTAAGTTATGCAAGCTGTCCATTGTTCATATATAAGGTTTTTATCAAAGAGGTAATCGTATAGACTTTGGAAAAGGCTCATTGGGTTTAAATCGAAAATTCTAGCTCCATTTTTAAAAGTCAAGAATAATCGGACAGTAAGCACCCCTCCCCCCCCCATGCCATAAAACCTTGGAACTTTTTGCAATCAAAAACGAACAAAAATTAATTAAAAAAAAAAAAAATCTGAAAAATAAGTTTTTCAAAGAAAAGTAAAAGCCATTTTCAACTTAAGCTCAGCAGATACAAATACCTGTTAAAATTCAAACTAAAAGCGACCAGAAATTACTATTAAAGAATAAATGAAACCCAAAACGAACAGAAATTAAATAAACAATCATAGCAAAAAACATACAACAAGTAATAATACAAATGAATAAATAGATCTTAAAGCGAGTAATACTTGGATCAAATATGAAAGTCAAGCTTAAAACGAAAAAAAATATTTTGCTATTGAAGCATAAATGAAACTGAAAACGAATAGAAATTAAATAAACAATCAATGCAAACAAACATACAATAAATATTAATTTAAATGAATAAATAAATCTTAAAACAAGTGAAACTTAAATTGAATATGCAAATCAAGCTTGAATCGAACAAAAATAACTACAAACAAGAGTTTGGGTATCGCCTCCTTCTCCCACTGCAAAAGCCTAAAACCTACTGGGTCACTGGCGCTTTACTGAAAACGAATTATATTACAAATATTTTCTTTTGTACTTAATATTGAAAATAAATATTAACATTACAGTAAAATTTTGGACTGGTGAGCTTTCAGCAAGTAATATCATTGTACATCAAATATTCAGTTTATTAGTTCTTTCCAAGATTGTTCGAGACAAATATAGTTTCACTACAAACAAGAGTTTGGATAATGCCCCCTTCCTTAACTGTAAAAACCTAAAGCCTGCTGTGTCATTGGCGCTTCACTGAAAACGAATTATATTACAAATACTTTCTTTTCCGGTTCTTACAGCATTGAAAATCAAAATAAAAATTACAGTGAAAACAAAATCTTGAACTGATTGATCTTTCAACAATTAATATCATTATATATCTAATATTCAATTTGATTTTGTTTATACTTTCCAAGACTCATGCAGTTTTCAGTAAAGCGCCAATGACGCAGTAGGTTTTACGGTTTTCCTTTTAAGCTTGACTTTCATATTCAATCTAAGCATTACTCGCTTTAAGATCTATTTATTCATTTATATTATTACTTGTATGTTTTTTGCTATTATTGTTTATTTAATTTCTGTTCGTTTTGGGTTTCATTTATTCTTTAATAGTAATTTCTTGTCGTTTTTAGTTTGAATTTTAACAGGTATTTGTATCTGCTGAGCTTAAGTTTAAAATGGCTTTTACTTTTCTTTGAAAAACTTATTTTTCGTAAAGTTTTCTTTTTAATTAGTATTGAAAAACGGGTAAAACTCTTTAATAGCATATAAAAAAAACTGTTTTGTGCGCATAATAAATATTCAGACTTTTATTGTTATTATTGGTAAAAGATTTACCGGTTTTTCCATATTTTCATTTCGTTTTAATTGTAGATGGAAAGACAATTTGGTTTCAAAATTATTTACTACAAAATAAGGGGACCACACATGAGCAAAAATGGTCAAAGATACTTCTGTTTGGATAACTAATAGGGTAGCCAAGGGTAGAGACAGGGGTGTAATTTGCTATATGGCAGGGAGCGATATTGTCAAAACTAAGATAACCGGCATAATCCAAGCATCTACAGAGACGGGTCAGTTTTCTTTAGGATATCTTTACCATTATGGTTCTATATGGCTCATTTTTCAGTTTTCACTGTCATTTTTACTTGATTTGTATTAATTGGCTCAAATTTTGCCCCCTCCCCCTATAGGATTTTGACGAAGTTACGACACTGGGCAGGAGGATTGTGGTGCAGTCTAGTTTCCGTCCTGTTCTCAACTAAGCAATAAGGTAATGCTAGGCTATTATTGGCAAAACATTAGGCTGTGCTTCTGTCTGGATAAATAATATAAAATATCAGATAAAAAGCACCAAGCTTGCAGAGTGCATATTAACAAAAGCGCATATAACTATAACACTGTCAGGTATTTTCCTGTTTTGCTGCTATCTATCGTAATTATACCCCAGACCCCAGGATGTCTCAAGAAAAAATGTAATTTTTCCTGTTCTTGACGAAATATACGTTGGAGCATGGTTAAAATGAAAAATACAGCATATGAACGTTGCATCTCATCCATCAATCTTAAAAAGAATGAGCGTTAGTAAGAGATGGTCTAGGTCCAAGTGCCGGACTTTTTCCCTTTCGAATAGACTTCCCCGTGCATTGTTCCTTTTCGTTTCAAAGTAAAAAGTAAGTAAGTATGACGGCACTAGACTCTTAAGGTCCAAACCGGCGGTGCTGATCTCCGTTTCGTGACCCTTCAGGCAGGAAGTGCAATGGGGGGCTGGGAGCCAGCCATCATGTGCTTTCGCACAGGATGTCGAACCTGTGCCCCTTGGACAAAGAATTCTCAACCCAGCGCACGTCCACTTACCCAGGACGGCTTTTCAAAGTTGTCATATTTATAGCAACTAGACATAAACAGTTAAGAATAGTTCTCTTAACGTTATACAGTTGAAATTAGAAAAAAAAAGAAGAAAATATGAGAAAAACCTTCT
Source organism: Artemia sp. Kazakhstan ARC1039 (assembly GCA_029168905.1). Lineage (NCBI taxonomy): Eukaryota > Metazoa > Arthropoda > Branchiopoda > Anostraca > Artemiidae > Artemia > Artemia sp. Kazakhstan ARC1039. The sequence goes on along the minus strand of JAQQPU010001185.1, from coordinate 20,704 downwards.
AAAATAAAGATGAATAGAACTGCAGCACACCCAGAAGATTGATTCTCAACGTTTTATTCAAACTAAGTAAAGTTAAATGACATAAAGAAGAATCAAAACTGAAGTCTAGTCTTTGTACAAATACTAATTACAGCACATAAGACTTCAGGGGCAAATGTTCATGAGTGCCAACAGGAGATTTCCTATGGAGGGAGGGAGGAAGAAGTGCTATCAGAAGTTTTTGTTTTTTTTTACCAGGATTTAAAGGGAATATTTCTCACTTTCTTTTTTCTATACGCTTTTTAAATGCCTTCTCGTTTCCCATGGGAGGGGGGCTAACAGGTGCCCGTTCAAACAAAACAGTTTATTTTTCCCGAGTCTTCTTTGTAACCATCTCCCTGAACTGAGAAAGAATTTTGTTCTCACGCTTTTGTCTTTCTTCCTTGCTGAACATGGCTAGAGCTCGCTTTTCATCAGCAGAGTAAATTTGATTTTCTTTGCGGAGACGAACGGCCTCCATACGACGATGTCTACTACCACTCATAACGTAGCCAATTTTTTCATAAGAGTCAATTTCTTCGGAGGTAAGTCCTATTTCACCTCTTCTTGGAATTCGCTTTCCTTCTGCTACAAATGCAGCCATAGCAGCGCCTTCACCTGGAAGTAAAGCCTTCCCCATCTCTTTAGCATCAAGTCGTACAGTCGGACGCAGGGTTGGGCCAATACCTTCATCTTCGTCAAGTAGTTCTGCAGATTGTCCACCAATTTTAACAGACAAAGGAGCTTCGACCCATTCATCCGCATCGTCATAATCTACACCTTTTTTCTTTTTGTGTTTCTTCTTTTTCTTATTCTTTTTATGTTTTCTAGTTTCACTTGAAGAAGTACTTGAACTTGAAGATCTTGATTCTCTTTTCTTTTTCCTTTTATTCTCTTTCTTTGATTTTTTCAGCAATGAATCTTTCTCGTTCTCTGATTGGTTGCTTTCATATACTCCACTAGCATCTAAGGTATCCGCAACTAAAAACCAACCGTCTGCGGAAGTAGGTGAATCACCCCAAATTTCTGGACAGCCGCTCCTGCCATACTCTTCTCTTTTGATCCTCCTCGAGTCTAGAAAGCTGTCGGACAAACTACGTGTGTCTGAGTAGCGCTTACTTGAGTCTTTAGATCTATATCTATACTCATCATTATCACTAGATCTGACCATATTGTAATGTATTTACACTGAAACTTTTACAAATAAACAGGAAATTTGTTATTGTTGATGATCACAAGGTAGAAAAAGCTATTTTTTTATCTTAAATTCTCTGTGAGTTAGACTTCCAATTTGCTCTTCCTCAGAAAACACTGTACGCTCAATCTTTGATTGTGGACTTCCTTTGTGCTGCAGCCAGTCTTTCCTGAAAAGAAAAAGAACGTAAATATGTTCTAAGACCATATTGGCTATACATAACATAAGAAATTCACACCCAATCAAATTTTTGAATGGTCTTTGATTTGTATTGGTTCTTTTCAGTCACTTTTCTGATATAGTACAGTTTACTTCAAAGGGTTATTTTTCCTTTTTTATTATATATTTACATCTTTTTTCCTCCTTTTTTCAGCAATGGGAACGGCTTAACAGAGGTCTTTTTGTCCGAAATATCTGCATTGTCTTTTCGCTTTATTCACGGAAAATCACCCTCGTTTAGTTTTGTGTTTTTCTTAATTTTATTATTATTATTTGTTCTTTGTTTCCGTCGTACATAAACAAAGAAAAAAAAAATAATGCCTGTAATTAGAACAACTTGCCTGTTTCGAAGCAAACTTCATCAGCTGTGCCAAAAGAAAGAGCTGTGAGCGCAATATTTTAGATCGTTTTTAATGTACAAAGTAGTAGAAAAAAAGGTAAAGGATTAACTTAAGGATAAACGATAAAGGATAAACGGCACTAGATAAACGGTAAGTAAAGGATAAACGGCACTAGACTTAAAAAGTCCAAACCAGTAGTGCTGATCTCCATCTCAAGGCCCTTCAGCCGGGAAGTGCAAGGAGGGATGGAGGCCAGCCATCCTGTGTGCACAGTAATGCGTAAAAGGATTAGATTTTCTAGATGTTAAGATTGGGGTTAACTCAAATTTCTAAAGAGTAATCTAAAATAGCTAATAGCAAATACTGATGCAGCCATGAGTTAGCTGAAACAATATGGAAAACTACGGATAAACATTAATATAAACAATTAATATACTATAATATACACATTAGGATAGTAGACTGGTCCATCAAAAGGGAGTGACGTCTTTTATCCTTGGTTATCCTACTCTTTGTGGGACTAGAGGGTGTTATTGATCCTAGTACTTATCCATAAAGTTTCAGGGTGATATCCTCCTAACATTTGACCCCATTTTTAGCTCCTTTCTGCAGCACCAAGCCGCCGGAGGCCAACACAGCTGCACAAGCTCCTCCCTATCTCAATATATCCAAAGCTCCACTCTTTACCCCCTCCCAAGATGTTCCCATTTCCCTTAAATACTCCCTTATGACCTCTTCCTATCGGATTCAAGGACGACCAAGGACTTTTCGCTTGCTTCCAGATGATCTGCCAAAAAAGAAGGTCTTGGGCGATCTGCCATCCTTCATCCATAAAAAATGACCTAGCCATCTCAACCTTTCTTTCATTATAACAAGAGGAACAGAGATAGAGTCACATTTTTCGTACGCTTCGTTGTCTGAAATACAGTCAGTCAAACCAGTACCTAAAACTATCCTCAGACAATTCCTCTATGACAAATCTTCTTCTGCCTTCCCAAGAGCCCATGCTTCAGAACCATAGATTTATAAATTTTAATAGATACCAGATCTCGTATGAACAGGGTTGCCACCCTGGCTTGGAAGAATTTACTAAATCTCAGAGGAAAAATCTACTAAATCGCATCTTTTTTTACTAAATGCTCAAAAAAAAATTTTTATCCTTTTTTTGATTATTTGGATGTACTACTGGATAGGCTTCATATTCCAGATGCGGTGTATCCAAGACATCAAACAATAGTCTGTAATCTTAGATTCTGGAAATCCTGCTCGTGAAGCCCGGTTTTAAATTTATCAATGGTCTTCATGTCATAAAATTCAGATATATTGAAAAATTAAAAAACAATCAACGAAGAAAAACAGCTTCAACTCATATTCACGAAGCAATTCAGGCAATGGAGTGCTTAGAATTTGAGGTGTGTTTGAAAGTGACGGCTTTTAAAATTTGTCCCCCAGTTTTCGTTTTTCGGTTTGAAATCGAAACCCTTCCATTTTGCATTTTTAAGAGGAAATTTACAACTTTTAAAACACTAATTGGGCTGGTCTTTAAATAAGGGATAAGCTGCTTACAAAGATTTCTGGCAAATTTTAAAGTAATTAATTTAGGATTTTTTTAAACTGATTTTTTCTGGATTCTCTCTCGTTTGTATTCAAGGGAATCAAGAACCAATACAATCTATGTCACTTTAGAACGGAAATGACGTAATCGGCTACCGGTTTAGTTATAAAAATATGTAAATTAAAAATTGCACCTCAAATTGGACTAGGGCTGCCAAGAAAAAGAAACCTTATATAACATACAATAATTAGATTAAAAAAAAAATAACATTGCGTCAATAGTCTTCAGGTCAGGCAAATCATACAAATTGAAAAGTAAGAAGAAAAATATGTAGTCACAATTAAAAAAAAGTCACACTTAAAAGGCTTTAATCGTCCTCGACCTCTCGAGACATTTAGCCTATTCAGGTTTTTCAGTTTTGATGACCGACAAAATCAAGAACTGTCTCTCTGCTCCAGCACTTGAATTTGGCAAGCTGCAAAGAGTCAGAAAGAACTTGGGCAAGTATGGAAAAAGTTCATTTCCAGCAGCGTCTTTAGAAAGGGACAAGGCTAACTAACAAACGTAGCAGCTGTTATGAGAGTTTGGAAAAATTTTCTGAAAACAAATTAAGCCGTAATACCAGTCCTGATTTTAAATAGTTTGCCTTTCAAAGCGAGTATAAAGAAGAAGCCGAGAGAAAAGTAGAGATTTTTAAGTGCTAGGGTTGACGCGAAATCGCAAAAATGAGAGCAATAGTAGCCATAAAACATAACGTAATCGAAATCAGATTTTGTAATGAAGGGACCCTAATTTTCCCCCCTGAATTCATGGAAAATAACAAAAATTTTGTTTACTACAAATCATGACTTTTTACTAGATTTCGGGAAATTTACTAGATCCTCTAAATTTACTAGATTTTTGTTTTACTAGTGGTGATAATCTTCTTTGGAAAAGGCATTGGCGATAGTAGTAATTTATACAAACTAAAGGAAATACACAGGCTTTAACAAAAATATTTTATGAGAATGGTAAACCTTCATTCACAGAAGGGGGAGAGGGTAGTCTGCATGTTTTTCCTGATAAATCACTTTTATCACTTTTATAAATCACTATAGTAAAGGCCATACGGCTCCAATGTTTTATTATTTATTATTTTTTTTCCCCAGAGGCACTTCATATGGAAGGGGTCGTCGTAGAAGCTTCAAAAGGGGCTCATTCGATTGGAAATCGAGAGTTCTAGTGCTCTTTTTAATAGTCGAAAATGATTGGAGGGAAACTAGCCCCCCCCC
>JAQQPU010001184.1:66524-80881 GCA_029168905.1 Artemia sp. Kazakhstan ARC1039 | reverse complement strand
TAAGAACAGTTAGTGAACTTTTTAAGTCAATGGACCGGTAACTTGCTTTGACCCTGAAGGATTATTTGGTTTAGTATAAATACAGTTTGTTTTAATTTTGATGTGTTAGTAACTCTACTGACGAGGATGACAGACTTTGTCATCGAAATATTTAGAGTATTTGTTTATATTTTTGTTTCACTGTCAAATAAAAGGACCTATCCCTATTTGGAACTCTTATTGATTTCGTCATAGAAAAGGCAGTGTGGTCATGTAAAAAAAATACTAACTTAGTAAATATGGGGATGACAGACCAACTTTAGAATCAGCAACATTTCATTTGCTATTAGAAGAATAAAATGATAAATTTAGCACATATAAACTCAGTATTATTTCATTTTTAATTAGAAGAATGTTCAACGCAGCATTACAGAATTCAAGAGCAGGTAGTGAATTTTCTAAGTCAATGGACCGGTGACCTGCTTTGACTTACAATTTTGAAGAAAATTGTATCACCTTTATTCAACGGAGTATTACAACATTCAAGAACAGTTAGTGAACTTTTTAAGTCAATGGACCGGTAACTTGCTTTGACCCTGAAGTGATTATTTTGTTTAGTATAAATACAGTTTGTTTTAATTTTGATGTGTTAGTAACTCTACTGATGATGATGACCGACTGTGTCATCGAAATATTTAGAGTATGTGTTTATATTTTTGTTTCACTGTCTAATTAAAGGACCTATCCCTATTTGGAAACTCTTATTGATTTCGTCATATAAAAGGTAGTGTGGTCATGGAAAAAAATACTAACATTTTCTGGCAAATTTCAAATACTCCCGCCACTTCATGGATCCCTATCCACTATGAAATTTTGGCTGTTTCCCTGTTGCAGTATTGATTAGAAGTTAACACTAGAAATTTCCTTATTTTCGCAAATTTCATCAACCCCCTGCCCCCTTTTTAGAAATCCTACATAGGCCATTCAGTTAAGTCCACTGTATATGAATAATAGATTAAGTAATAATTTGTATATAAATGAAGTCATACCTGTAAGATGGGACAGTTGGAAACCACTTCGGCGGCTCACCATGTTTCTTTCTGCTTTCACAATTACGAAAAATACAATTTTGAACCATTTTTCATTGATTGACGAATACATACTAAGCGGCTAATGCAAGAGGAAGTGGGAGGAGCTGTTTGTGTGCACCGAGAATGAAGAGCCAGAAATCATCTGCGGTAAACTTACTGCTAATTATCTTTATACAGTGGTTCTTACTGTCGTAAATTAATGGTTTCGTATTGTAGCCTTTTCTACCAACTAAACCATGAAATATTTACGGCTTCAAAGCTTCATATAAACAATATCCCCCAGAGCTTGAAGCTGCAAAAACAGATGAAACAGATTTTTTGGTAAAAATAGTTATTGAAGACTGTATTCCATCTATTGTAGAAAATTTGCTTTTGGTGAAAAATTGTATTTACAGATAAAAAAATTCTAGCAGAACACCTGCATTAAAGTTCTTTGAAACTTATTTGAATTTTCAAATCCTCAAGGACTGATATGACTAAAATCCAATTGCATTAACTTAGCATATCATCATCACAAATTAAAATCTTAACCTTTATGTCCTAATTTTCCATCTAAATTTTCTAGAGATTTGCAACGTGTTTTCATTTCTAAAGAGGAAGAGAGAGGGATCTATTAGCTCAACCCACGGACTGCTTTAGCTCTTTAAAATCTTATTTAACTTTTAAGTGGTTCTTAAAGCTCAGTGCTTGAAAATATTTCAGCAAATATAAGGCTTTAAAACAAATTTGCCGACGGAATTTAGACATTTATTTTGGAAACAACCAAAAGCAACATTCTGGAAACTTTTCATGGTAGCTATAGTATATAGCTAGATAGCTAGTTAGTTAAAGCAGAATTAAAAGGAAGATAAAATGTTTATCCCCTTAAAGTACTTTCATAGTCTACTTGCTAGTGAGGATTTGATAAAGACTGCTATGCCTTCTGCCAATCCATTTTCCTGGTCTCATCATTCCGAAAGGAGGATCATAAAAATTGAGAAAGACCTTATTATGTTACAAATTTTGACATAGTGCCCTCACAAGGTCAATATCTAAATTTCAGATTTCTGTCAACATTTATGGTGTCAATTTTAATTTTGAAGACAAGCATCTTATTCAGAACGGTCAAAAAGTTAAAAATACTTTCTCAGCGATAACAAGACAGAGGAATTCCGGAAGGATGGGCCCTAAATTTTGGAAATAGTCCAATTGTAAACCGAGGGTTCACTGAAGCATTTTATCAACGAGTTTGGGAATGCTATATCTTGTCAAAACCAGAAATATGTGGATTCTAAGTCATTGCATTTGGAGGGCCTAAGTTGGGAGCGGCCACCCCCATATCCCAGTGTAAAATATTCGCATATTCAATATGGTTAATTGAACTCAAAATCTTCCAGGAAACAATTAAGGAAAAACCTTAAATGATTAGATACTAACCAACCACAGTTCATCGCATTAAGGTTTTAGCTGAAGAAAAACATTGATTAAGTACATATTTATTTAATCATAGGCAGCACAATAGCGCTGCCTTAGTCAAGAACGATGTTGGTTACAATGTATCATTTTTTCCTTTAGACCAGGGCATTTCGTATCGAAGGAGTTGTCGTAAAAACTTCGAAAAGGGCTCATTCAATTGGAAATTGGAATGGCTAGTGCCATTTTAATAGCCAAAAGTGATTGTAAGGCAACTAACACCCCTTCCACGCCCACGTTTTCCCCAAATACATTCAGTCAAAATTTTAAGATAGCCATTTTGTTCAACTTAGTTTATTTCCAGATGGAAATTATGTTTTTGAGGAGGACACTCTCCCACAGCCCTCAGGGAATGGGTTTTAAGTTTTGCCCTGGGAGCATATAAGGTTTTTACAGAAAATGTTGTCGTTGAAACTTCAAAAAGGGCTTATTCGATTAAAAATTCAAAGGACTAAGGGCCTTTTTAATAGTCGAAAGTGATTGGAGGGTAACTGATCCCCCTCTCACGCATACCATTTTCCCAAACACATCGAATCAAAGTTTCAAGATATAAATTTTGTTCAACGAAGTTGAAAGATCCGGAAATTATGTCTTTGAGGATGACACTCCCCCCACAGCCCTCAGGGCGAGGGCTATAAGTTATGCCATGGGGGCATTTAAGCTTTTTATAGAAAGAGTTGTCGTTGAAAAAGACTATGTCAATATAAAACGAACAGAAATTAATCAGAAAAACTTTTTGCACAAAATAAGTTATTTTTTTTAAAGTAAAGAACTCCATTAAACGAAAAATGAACGAAAATATAATCAAATAATCTACCAAGCATACAACAACCACAAATCAGTATCTATAAATAAATGAAACCCAAAAAAAAAACAGAAATTAAAATAGTAAAACTCAAAACGAGCAGAATTTAATCTGAGTAGGATTCTAAGCCCTATGCTTTATAAAAGCCAGAATATAATTTGTGCTTTTATTGAAAAAATTCTTTTAAATGTTTTCACTTTTATTGCTCTAAGAAATAAAAAATTAATTATATTCTGGCAACTAGAAAGCATATTGTTTAGAACTCTACTCAGTTGATTTTTCTGCTTGTTTTTAGTTTGAATTATTTTAATTTCTGTATGTTTTTGGTTTCATTTATTTACTGATACTTATTTGTGGTAGTTGTATGCTTGGTAGATTATTTGATTCTATTTTTGTTCACTTTTGGTTTAATGGAGTTCTTTACTTAAAAAAAAATATTTAGTGTAAAAAGTTTTTTGATTAACACTTAATTAAGAATTAAGTAACAGCCTAAATGGTTCACATCGCATCTTCAGGGGTTACTCTGTTTATTACATGGTGTACATAAAAAAAATTCTTAGGGGCCCTAAGTGGTATTGTCAGGGGTTCTCTGCTACTTGGAGCACGTATTGTTTTGTATGGTTTATTCCGGGTGCGTTTAGTGGCAAATTACTACACCTTATGGGGGGACGACGCGGGATTTGATTCCACTGATACCTTTTATTCCACTGAATACCTTAAGAACAATCCAAGAAGGCAATCTTGATCCCATTTCAGGTCAATCTGAAAGGCCGAAGCAGAAAACATACTTTACAACACACTATGATGAAAGGATAGCAATCCCCGTCTGACTGTACCTACTGAGCAGAAGAGATAAAAGAGGATAACAGTGTTTCATAATTACTGAACATTTACCTTATTTACATAATTTGAACATCCAAACAGAAAAAGGCCAGTGTAGTAGCAGACCATCTATTCTCATTTTTTGCTCTGGTTTTTGAAAAACTGACAGAAGAAAACAAAAGGAGGGAAAAAGATATGCATGTTTCTGTTCTTTTTTCCGAAAAGCCGGAAACAATCGTTTATGAAACACTGATTTCTTTATTACTTTTTGCAGTAGTCGTAGCATACTAAGAAAATGCTTTTTTGAAACTAATTTCTAATTCACTTTTTCAGTAGCACCAGAAATTGTTCTGCGATAAAATGCCAGTTTTAGCAATTTTCAAAAATATGTCAAAGACAAGAGCGCACGCAGTATTGTCCGAAGGGGATCGGGTGTGACGCGTACACCCGTTTCACAGGTAGCGCAATAGTGCTGCCTAAGTAAAGAGCGATGTGGGTGGAATGTATTATTTTTTGGGGGGAGGGGGTTATACCAGAGCACTTTATATAGAAGGATTTATCGTAGAAATTTCAAAAGAAGCTCATTTGATTGGAAATTGCAACGGCCCTTTTTAACAGTCGAAATTGATTGGAGGGAACCAGCCCCCCACACAGCAATCCTTTCCCCAAATACATCCAACAAGGATTTGAGATAGCCCGATTGTTCAGCGTGGTTGAAAGGTCCAGTCATTATATTTGATGATGGGGGGGGGTCGTCTTCACACACAGCCCTCAGGGCAAGGGCTGTAAACTAAACCAGGGGGGCATATAAGGGTTTTATGGGAAAGGTGTTCGTATAAACTTCGGATGGGGTTCATTGGATTGGGAATCAGAAGTTCTAGTGCCGTTTTTAAGCGGCAAAGTGATCAGAGGGTAGCTGGCCCCCTCTCCTCACGGCCTTTTTTCCCCAAATACATCAAATAGAAATTTTGAGATAGCCATTTGTTCAAAAACAATCCAAAGATCACAAAACGACGCCTTTAAGGTTGATACAACCCTCCCCCCAAAGTCCGGAGCCAAGGGCCGTAAGCTATGCCCCGAGGGCATATAATATTTTTATGAAAGGGGCGGTTATGTGAACTTTAGAGAGGGCCTTATTAATTGGACATTTAAAGTTCCAGTTCCCTTTTAAGAGCCAAAAGTGATGGAGGGCAATCACCCCCCGTCCCTAATACCCTATTTTCCCCAAACGCATCCGATTCAAATTTTGAGATAGGTACTTAGATCACAATAATCAAAAAAGCATTATAACAGCGCCTTTAGGGTGGACACAATCTTCCAGAATCCAGGGACAAGGGTTGTAAGTTGTTTCCTGGGCATATTAGGTTTCTATGGAACGGGTGGTCGAATAAACTCTGGATCGGACGTGGCTCATTTGATTGGAAGTAGGAAGATCTAGTGGCCTTTTTAAGAGTCAAAAGTGAATCGAGGGGAACCAGCCCCACCTCAGAAGCCTATAATTCCCCAGAACACATCCAATCAAAATTTTAAGATAGCTATTTTGTCCAGCATCGTTGAAATGTCCAGTAATTATGTCTTTGAAGATGTTAACCTCGCCACAGCTCTTAGGGAAAGGGCTGTGAATTTGGCCATTCTTTCATTGCTTACACATTGTATATGTTATTGAAAAAGCTATGCATGTTTGAACTTTACTTTCCAAAAAAGAGCATTCAGGCGAGCCTTTCAAAGATTGTTGCGGGGAGTGTTGAACTAAGTCAAAACACATTATGTCTATATGGATTGTCAAATGGGCTTAACTCATCAATGACCGGGTATATTATTTGAAACTTTCAAAAAGTGATAAAGGAGATTATCAAAAAGGGAATATTTGCATGCTACCAGTAATACTACACTACCGTTACCGTTAGTGCTACCACTATTACTATTACTACCACACTATTCCATATTTACAATATTCAAGGAAAACTTCAACTTAATCAAAAAAGACGCTATGCACTTATATGTTGTCAAAAGAGCGTATCTTAACAATTGATTTGGATATTAAGTTGGAACTTCCAGAAAATGCTAAACGAGAAAAATCATCTGACTAAAAGGCGGTATGTGCTCAATACTACTAATACTTCTATCTCTGCTTTATTGATACTGCTACTACTTCAACTACTACTTCTATTGTAACTGCTTGTAAAGGTAATCCGTCAATACTACAGCTGCTGCTTGTATTACCGCTATTGCTATCGATACTACTACTAGTAATACAAATACTACTACTGGGACTACTATTACAATTAAGTCTAAGCGTATGCAGGTGAAATTTTCAAGGAATTTAGGGAGAAGGTGAACTTAATCACAACAGACTGTCTTTATGCAGGTTGTCAAAAGGGCGCAACAGTAATATCTTAGGATCAATTGGCGCATGAGGTTGAAACTAACAGGGCTTATTGTAACGGATGGAGAACTAACCAAAAGAAGATATTTGCATTTTAATTTTTTGGTGGAAAAAGTTGTTTTAAATTCATTCTCAAAGGGACTTCGGATGAACATCACGCACTGTTGATCAAAGGTGGCTGGAGACTGAACAAAGGGGGATTTGATCAAATCGGTTGGTGAGAGAGCACCTACTCTCTAACAAGGGGATTGGAGCTCAAACTTTTGACTAGAGGGGATAGCAAACGGGTATTATATACTGTTGACAAAAGTTAGTCGGAGATGAACCGTACACACAGTTTTAACCCTATTTCTCAGGCAAACTGAACTTTAATTATGCATGGACAATATCTATTTTTATTACGTTTCTAATCGGAATCAAACCCTTTACTGTGATAGACGACAAGTAAAGGGCAGGCCGAGTTCACAGTTAGACTCATCTAAGCACGCAATGGTAATCACGTTTAGAGTTATGTATCAGAAGCTATAAGAATATTTACAAAATATTTATGTCTGGTATGTCTGAAAACTAGGAATTGGAGTTTACAGCTCTCAATCTAGAAAAACAGAATAATCTACTTTTTCTTTTAGGGTTTCCCTCTTTTTTGTATTCCAGAATTTCGAATCGCTATTCTTGAACACAAAAATCTTCGAGTTTTAGCGCCTTTGAAAAAAAAAACACAACAAAAGACAAACTGCCACAACAAAAGTCTCTGCGAAATGCAAATTTTGGCCTGATTGTAGCTAATATGGTATCAGATAAATCCAATCTCTTTTCAATTCTCTTCTGCTAAAAAATCAAAAACAGTCCAGATATTTTGAATTAATAAAGCATAAAAATTAGTACAAAATATAAAATATTTATAAGCTTCTGGCTGGAACAAGCAAAAGACATACTTATAATAATAATAATAATAAAGTCACCGTAGCCTACCACCATTGCCAATGAATCATGAATTCTTTATCCTTTTGCCGTAGATACTTCCATTGACCTTTTCTCCACACAGTACAAAAAAGTTCTGTCTTAGGAGAACAGCGTTTTTTTTTCAAGAATAGTTCAACCCTTTATTATTCCAAAATCATACATATAGTAATTTTGCTAGGGCTGTGGAGGGGCAATCTCATGAAATTAGGCCTAGGCGTTCTTTAGGAAAAGTGCTGTGTAGTATAGTATTTAAGGTCTGATCTCTGAACACAACTGTGGATGCAATAAGAAATTCCGACAATGTCGTATTTTTAATCGATCTGGTGGAAGATTGCAAACAATCAGATTCAAGGTTCAAATAGTCTTATACCTCCTATAACATTCATTCACGCATCTTTACGTTCCTTAAGCATTATAAACATAGCATCTGCGCTAGGATTAACGTTGCTGTTACCCATAAAGGCGTATCTGACATTTCGAAGTTCTAAAAATTAATACCCCAAACCTTTTGCTGCATTGCACTCCTAAAGAGTGGGATCAGTGGGACAATAGTTGTTCAATCTATTCTTCCTAATCTAAGCTTTATTGTTGATCCTCCTTTGAGGATAGCTTAGAAAACAGTTTTAGGGTAATTACCTCCGAACTTTGAAAATGTCAGATCCGACCTTTAGACTAAACAGTACCACTAAGAAGATTGAAGTTCCTTATACCTACGATGTGGAACGAAGCTAAAATGAAAAATAGGTTCAATAAACGTTAAAAAACAACAATAATACGTAATAATAAAAACGAATCAGAAAAATAAAAAAAACAGACTATCACAAAGCGGAAACATGTTTATTAGTTGTAGAAACTGCTGGGAGGAACTGCTTTTGTTCAACTTCACGATTCCCCTGATACACGCTCTCGTTAAGTATAGCCACCTTAGATGTAATTCTGAACTTGAAAAAAAATCTAAAAGGGCTATTAATCTCGATAAGAAAGAGAGGGACTCTTTAAGGGAATCCTATAATGCTAAGTAAACAAAGAAACCAATCAAATAGGAAACCTCTGTTTAAGTATAAGCTCAGAAAATTTCCATGGAACTTTGAAGGTTTATGCATCCCGGTTCAGGAAAATGATGTGTTCTATTCATAACCGAGAACTTGGAAATCCTTTCATTTTTATTGAATTGCATCTACAAAATTCAATCCCTCCAGCTGGGAACAATTTGGATGCCCCCTTACACAAAATCTGTTAATCATGCTAAAAGCTGGTTATGAATGCCTTTTTATCTCTTTGGTTACTTGAATCAGTATATTACAAGATTGTCAGATTCCCATTTCCAAAATATGAACAAGAGACCATGGTTTATCTTACCAGGAATGAAATGATTTAATTCAATTGCAGTATCATATAACGTGAATGAACTCTGACGCATTAAACCCTATACTTTCTAAAACCCAGAATATAACTTGTAGTTTACTATAAAAATTCTTTTAAATTTTTTCACTTTTATAACTTTTTTTGGATGTCTTTGGAGAAACGAAGGGCTTGGAAGAAGTTTTAGTCGCCGTCCAATCAGTTTCGACTATTAAAAGGGCACTAGCCATTTCAATTTCCAATAGAATGAGCCCTTTTTGTAGTTTCTGCGACAACACTTTCTATAAAAACCTTACATGCCCCCAGGGCATAACTTACAACCCTTACCCTGAGGGCTGTGGGAGGGGGGGCCATCCTCAAAAGTCTAATTTCCAAAGTTTTCAATTACATTGAACAAAATGGCTATCCCAAAATTTTAATTGGATGTGTTTGGGGAAAATGTGGGCGTGAGAGGGGGTCAGTTGCCCTTTAATCACTTTCGAGTATTAAAAGGGGCACTAGCCCTTTGAATTTCAAATCGAATGATTCCCTTTTTTAAGTTTATACGACAAAGATTTCAATAAAAACATTATATACCACCAGGGCATAACTTACAACCTTAGCAGTTAGGGCTCTGGGGGGAGTGTCATCCTAAAAGACCCAATTTCTAGAGCTTTCAACTACGTTGAATAAAATTGCTATTTTGGAAATTTTGATTGGATGTGTTTGGGGAAATGGTTGGCATGAGAGGGGGTTAGTTACCCTCCAATCACTTTCAATTATTAAAAAGGGCACTAGACATCTCAATTTCCAATTGAGTGAGCCCCTTTTAAAGTTTCTACGACAACAATATCTATAAAAACCTTATATGCCCATAGGGCATAACTTACAACCCTTGCCCTGAAGGCTCTAAGAGAGTTATAAACGTTGAAGTGAGACGTTTAGTGAGACGGTGAAGTGAGACGATACTCTCTTAGAGCCCTGAAGGCTCTAAGAGAGTATAAACGTAAGAGAGTTATAACGTTATAAACGTTATATACGTTGAACAAAATAGATATTTCAAAATTTTGATTGGATGTGTGAGAGGGGGGTTGTTTGCCCTCCAATCACCTTCGACTATTAAAAAGACCAATAACCGTTTGAATTTCATGACTTTTAAATTTTGATTTCATCACTTTTGACTTTTAAAAAGGGCACTAGCCCTTTCAATTTAAAATTGAGTGAGAACTTTTGAAGTTTCTATGATAACGCTACTATAAAAACCTTATATGGTCCTAGGATATAACTTAAACCCTTGCTCTAAGGGATGTGGGGGGTTTGTCATCCTCAAAGACATAATTTCCAGAACTTTCCACTACGTTGAACAAAATGTGTATGCCAAATTTTGATTGGATGTGTTTGGGGAAATTGTGGGCGTCAGAGGGGGGTTAGTTGTCCTTCAATCACTTTTGACTATTAAAGCACTAGGCGTTTCAATTTCCAATCGAATGAGCCCTTTTTGAAGTTTCTACAACATTACTATCTATAAAAACTGTATATGCCCCCATGGCATAACTTACAACCATTGCCCTGAGGGCTGTGGGGGGGGGGAGTGTCACCCTCAAAGATATAATATCCGGACTTTTCAACAACTTAGAACAAAATTGCTATCTCAAAATTTTGATTGGATGTGTTTGGGTAAATGGTGGGCGCGGAAGGGGTGTTATTACCTTCCAATAACTTTCGACTATTTAAAAGGAAACTTGGAATTTCAATTTCAAATTAAATGAGCCCTTTTTGAAGTTTCTACGACAACGCTTTCTATAATAACCTTATATGCACCCAGGGCAAAACTTACAACCCTTGCCCTTAGGGCTGTGAGGGGGGTTGTCATCCTCAAAGACCTAATTTCCAGAACTTTTAACTACGTTGAACAAAATGGCTATCTCAATATTTTGATTGGATGTGTTTGGGGAAAAGGTGGGCGTAAGAGGGGGTTTAGTTGCCCTTCAATCACTTTCGACTATTAAAAAGACCAATAACCCTTTGAATTTCCAATCGAACGAGCCCTTTTTGAATTTGCTTTGACAAAGCTTTCTGTACAAAATGCCAAACAAAATGGCTATTTCAAAATTTTGATTGGATGTGTTTGGAGAAATGGTGGGCATGGAAGGAGTGTTTGTTGCCTTCCACTCATTTTCGACTATTAAAAAGGGCACTAGCCATTCCAATTTCCAATCGAATGAGCCCTTTTCGAAGTTTCTACGACAACTCCTTCGATACAAAGTGCCCTGGCCAAAACCAGAAAATCAATAATGCATCGTGCCAACATTGGTCTTTACTTAGGCAGCGCTATTGCGCTGCCTATGATTAATAAAACTAGAAAATCATAAACCATTACCAAAGAGATGAGTCGAAAATAAAGGTGGTTTATAAAACAATGAAAAAATAAAAGAATTCTCGTCAATACTTATGTCTACGAATAGTGAATAAACGTATTTATTATTTATCGGTTGCAAGAATAAGGATTCACAGTCATATGACCTGGTGAATTTTGAACTTCACCGGATGTAAAGAGAAATGCCACCATAGGACTTGTTTAATTTTCTTTCAATATGAATATCTTGAAAGCCAGGGAGAGAAAATTCATTAGTATCATCAATTTCTGAAGTCACGTCTCCGTTATTCCAATTACGTCAAAAGGGCTGTAGCTTTTAATTAAAATTAAATCTTTAAAACTAGCCCACTTATCCCGTATTCGTCTGATGTTAAAGCAAATTACATTAAGTTTGGTCTCTTCCATTAGCTCAAGTTTCACATTTTTCACAAAATCAAAAGTGTCGAGATATTCACAGTTAATTTAGGTTAAGGGACTATCGGGGCTAGGTAAGGGGTTGGTGGGTAAATTAGATTGGTCATCGTAATAGTTGAAAACAACATTATTGCACCGTGATAAATTCGTGAGAAACGTAAAATCTTGCATAATACACATTTAAAAGTCCATTGTGGTCTAAGTTTCATTATTTCCTTGATTTGAATATTTGAATTCTTCTTCAGCCGACGAGATATCATAACTTTGAACCGGGATGGACCGGGTTTCCGTTTTTTTCTTAGGTTTCTTGCCTAAGAAACCGACTGATGTTTCTACCGACTACCGTCTTGGGAACTGTGGCATTGTCAGAGCCTGTATTAATTTGATTTCCAGTTGAGCCTACAGGCTTAACTAGCTTCGATGTGGAATCTATGTCCTTTTTGATGGAAGATTAATTAAAAAAACTTTTTCCACAAAATAAATTTTTCAAAGAAAAGTAAAGAACTCCATTACCGAGTCAAACTCAAAACGAGCAGAAATTAACATAAGTTGGGCACAAAACCCCTATGCCTTCCCAAGGCCAGAACAAAATTTTAACTTTACCGAAAAAATATAAATGTTTTTACTTTTATAACTTTTATAAATCAAATAATATTAACATTTTGATTACTAAATATCAGTGTACATTCATTTGCATTTTTTCAGTAAAGTGCAAATTTTGTTCTGGCCTTGGGAAGGCATAGGGGTTTTGCGCCCAACTAATGTTACTTTCTGCTCTTTTGAGTTTGACTCGGTTAATTATTGTAATTCCTGTCCATTTTGGGTTTCATTTATTCATCAATGCTGATTTGTGGTAGTTTCACGCTTGGTAGATTATTTTATTTTAGTGTTGCTCATTTTTTGTTTAATGGACTTCTTTACTTTAAAAAAAAAATTATTTCGTGGAAAAAGCTTTTTTAATTAATTTCTGTTCGTTTTATATTGACATAGTCTTTTCAGAGAAAATGAAAATAATACTTTAAGTCTTTTCGTTTTTTAAGACTTTATAGTTCGGCCTGCTATTTGTATGCCAGAGAAAAATTTTCAGCAATTTTAACAGCATACACCCTGTTAAAAATCTGGACACAAATAGTGCTGTTTAATTTAGTTTCATAACTCCTCTAGTTGACTTGTAATGGAAAACTTGATACCATTTCCAAAAAAATCTGTTTACTTTCTTTGATAGCTTGTACACTTACGCTATTTGGATTTGGTTAAATTTTAAGAGCAGAATTAACCCCGAACGTTTGAACAAAATACCCTCAGTCGTTCTTGGGATACTGCTGGGATGCCTTATTGGGAATTAGCATTATCACAGTGCATTTTGATTTAATCTTAAGTCAACATTTAGTTTTTAAACATATAAAAATTGGATTTGAGGAAGACTAAAATCTGTTCTATAAGTCATATAAAACAACTTTCCAAATAAACCTTATATGCCCCCAGGGCATAACTTACAACCCTTGCACTGAGGACTCCGAAGGAGCTATCATCCTGAAATACCTAATTTCCAGAACTTTCAACTACGTTGAACAAAATGGATATCTCAAAATTTTGATTGGATGTGTTTGGGAAAATGGTGGGCGTATGAGGGGCGTTAGTCGCTATCCAATCACTTTCAACGATTAAAAAAGGCACTAACCCTTTCAATTTCCAATTGAATGAGCTCTTTTGAAGCTTCTACGACAATGCTTTCGATAAAAACTTTATATGCCCCCAGGGCAAAACTTACAACCCCTTCCCTGATGGCTGTGGGGGGAGGGGTTGTCATCCTTAAAGACCTAATTTCCGAAACTTTTAAATACGTTGAATAAAATGGATATCTATAAAATTTAATTGGATGTGTTTTGGGAAAAGGTGGGCGAGAGAGGGGGGTTAGTTGCCTTCAAATCACTTTTGACTATTAAAAATGGTACTAGTCCTTTGAATTTCAAATAGAATGAGCCCTTTTTCAAGTTTCTACGACAAATATTTCAATAAAAACCTTATATGCCCCCAGGGTATAACTTATAATTCCTGCCCTGAGGGTTGTGTGTGAGTTTCCTCCTTAAAAATATGTTTTCTATTTGGAAATCAACTATCCTGAACAAAATGGCTATCTTAAAATTTTTATTGGATGTGTTTGGGGGAAGGATGGGTGGGGGGGGGGGGGGGGGGGCTGGTTGCCCTCCAATCACTTTCGACTATTGAAAAGGGCACTGGCCCTTTGAATTTTCAATCGAATGAGCCTGTTTTGAAGTTTCTACGACAACGCCTTCTTTAAAAACCTTATATACCCACAGGGCATAACTTAAAACCCTTGCCCTGAGGAATGTGGGGGAGTTTCCTCCTCAAAAACATATTTTCTATCTGGGAATCAACTACGCTGAACGAAATGGCTATCTAAAAATTTTGATTGGATGTGTTTGGGGGAATGATGGGTGTGGGGGGGCTAGTTGCCCTCCAATCACTTTCGACTATTAAAAAGAGTGCTAGCCTTTTGAATTTCCAATCGAATACGCCTTTCTTGAAGTTTCTACGACACCGCCTTCTATAAAACCGTAAATACCCCCAGGGCATAACTTAAAACCCTTGCCCCAAGGGTTGTAGGGAAGTGTCCTCCTCAAAAACATATTTTCTATCTGGAAATCAACTACGCCGGACAAAATGGCTATCTCAAAATTTTGATTGGATGTGTTTGGGGGAATG
>JAQQPU010001184.1:43655-66424 GCA_029168905.1 Artemia sp. Kazakhstan ARC1039 | reverse complement strand
TGGGGGGGGCTAGTTGCCCTCCAATCACTTTCGACTATTAAAACGGGCACTAGCCCTTTGAATTTCCAATCGAATGAGCCTTTTTTGAAGCCTCTACGACAACGCCTTCTATAAAAACCTTATATGCCCCCAGGGCATAACTTAAAACCCTTGCCCCGAGGGTTGTCGGGAAGTGTCCTCCACAAAAAGATATTTTCTATCTGGAAATCAGCTACGCTGAACAAAATGGCTTTCTCAAAATTTTGATTGCATGTATTTGGGGGAATGATGGGCGTGGGGGGGGGGCTAGTTGCCCTCCAATCACTCGACTATTAAAAAGGGCACTAGCCCTTTGAATTTCCAATCGAATGAGCCTTTTTTGAAGTTTCTACGACAAAGTCTTCTATAAAAACCTTATATGCCCTAAGGGCATAGCTTAAAACCCTTTCCCGTGGGTTGTGGGAGAGTGTCCTCCTTAAAAAGATATATTCTATCTAAAAATTAACTAGGCTGAACAAAGTGGCTATCTCAAAATTTTGATTGGACGTATTTGGGGGAATGATGGGTGTGGAGGGGGGGGCTAGATGCCCTCCTATCACTTTCGACTATTAAAAGGGCACTAGCCACTCCAATTTCCAATCGAATGAGCCCTTTTCGACGTTTCTACGACGACTCCTTCAATGCACATTGTGCCCACATCGTTCTTTACTTAGGCAGCGCTAGCGCGCTGCCTATGATAGTTGAGCTATGGCTGTTTACAAAGATGCCATCACCTAGGAGTTTAGTAATTGCTTTCTTCTTGAGAATATGTTTGGTTTCCACAGGTTCATTACTAACCTTAATTAAGTGACTGACAGTGAGATAAGTTGCAAGCTTTTACAATTTTTGGCTACTTTCAGATGAATCTTTTTGAGGGCGGGATGTTGAAGTACGCTTAGGTAACGGATGGAGGGACTGATTAGAACCTTGAGTATGAACATTGTTTGCTTCTTTTGGAAATGACACTGGCTTTGCTTCTTCTACAGAAACAATTTCTGCAGAAAGCGTCTGACTTAGTGCATTCACTAATCACGCGGCCTATTTTCCCACAATTAAGGCAGGACGGAAAAGACTGTTAGTAGGAATGCATCTATTCCTGCGAGATATACATTTTTTTATGCCTATTGCACACAGGGGGGAGTTTACAGCATTGCCAGATAAGATTTTAATGGTTATGTTATGTTTGTTGGTTATGGGTGTTATGTTTTGTTGATGGTTATATGGTTTGATGTTATATTTATGTTATGTTATGTTGCTATGTTATGTTGTTATGTTATGTTATTTATGTTGCTGGTTATGCTGTTTGTTGGTTTTGTTGTTTGTTGGTTGTGCTGTTATGTTGATGGTTTAATGTTATGCTATGTTGATGGTCATGTTATATTATGTTATGTTCATGTTGTTTCATGGTTATGTTTTGTTGATGGTAATGATGTTTGTTGGTTTTGTTGTTTAATGGTTATGTTGTTATGTTGATGATTATGTGGTTTAATGTTATGTTATGTTGATGGTTATGTTATGTTAAATTGATGGTTATATGGTTTAATGTTATGTTATGTTGATGGTTATGTCATGTTATTTTATGTTATGTTATGTTGTTTGATGTTTCATTGTTATGTTATGTTTGTTGGTTATGACTGTTATGTTGATGTTGTTTTATGGTTATGAATTGTTGATTACTATGCTTTTTGTTGGTTTTGATGTTTGATGGTTATGTTGTTATTTTGATGGTTATGTGGTTTAATATTATGTTATATTGATGGTCATGTTATGTTATATTATGTTGCGTTCATGCTGTTCCTTAGTTATGTTGTTTCTTGCTTCTGTTATGTTTGTTGGTTATGTTATGCTGTTTGATGTTTCATAGTTTTCTTGTTGTTTGTTTGTAATGCTTGCACCAAATATTTGAACTAAATGATGTTACTAGGCTAGATTTCTAGCGCATATATCCTACTCAATAAGCCTAGAATAAGGTCTTTTTAATTGATGATTGAGTATCAAAAGTTAATTAAAAAAGTACTTTTTTATTGAACAAACCAGCCATAGGGTACTACAGAGTCAGCCGCATAAAAAAACTTTAAGTAAGTTCGATATTTAATACTATAGATGGAGACATGTCTCAAGTGATGTCATCTTTTCAGCTCTACTTATAGATGGCAGCACATCCACTCGGATACACAGGCATAGTGAGAGAGACTATCAAAAAGTTAGGTTCATTTAGGTTTACATAGCATGGCGTGCCATGCTAAGTGAACCTAAACGTACCTAACTTTTTGCTTGTCTCTCTCACTATGCCTATGTGTCCGAACTGGAATGCCTGTGTGTCCGAGAGAGTCAAGCAACTAGTTTCGATCATTTAGATTCATTGAGCATGGCACGCCATGCTAAGTGAACCTAAATGAAACCTGATTTTTTGCTTGTCTCTCTCAGTGTGCCTTTGTGTCCCAGCGAGTGTGCTGCCATCTATAAGTAAAGCTGAAAAGATGTGCTGTCATCTAAAAGTAGAGCTGAAAAGATGGCAGCTTTTGGGAAGAGTCGCCATATGTAATTTTAAATGTAAAACTCACTGAAAGTTTTTGTATGCGGCTGACTCTGTAGTACTCTATTGCTGGTTTGTTCAATACAAAAATACTTTTGTTTTAATATTTGATACTCAGTCATCAGTTAAAAGACTTGGAATTTACTAAGTAGTTCAATTTGTTCTATGCAAAAGTGTTTTTTTCTGAAGTTTATTATTTTCACTCATCAATTAAAGGACTTAAATTTACCAAGTAGCTGATTTTATGCTATGCAAAAGTGCTTTTTTATGAATTATTGATACTCAGTCATTAATTAAAAGACTTGGAATTTACGAAGTAACTGACTTGTTCTATTGAAAAGTCTTTTCTTATTAAGTTTTGATACTCAGCCATCAATTAGGAGACTTGGAATTTACCAAATAGTTGAATTTGTTCAATGCAGAAGGGTTTTCTTATTAATTTTGATACTCAGTCACCAATTAAAAGACTTGTAATTTATCAAGCAGTTTACTTTGTTCTATGTAAAAGAAATTTTTCTTAATTTTTGATACCTCAATCATCAATCAAAAGACTTGGAATTTACCAAGTAGTTTAATTTTTTCTATGCCAAAGTGTTTTCTTATGAATTTTTTATATTCACTCATCAATTAAAGGACTTGGAATTGACCAAGTAGCTGAGTTTTTTCTATGCAAAAGTTTTTTATATTAATTATTGATGGTCAGTCATAAAGAAAAGACTTGGAATTTACCAAGTAAATGAGTTTGTTCTATGTAAAAGTCCTTTCTTATTATTTTTGATACTCTCAGCTAAAAGACATGGAATTTACCAGGTATTGGAGTTTGTTCTATGCAAAACTGCTTTTTTATTAATTTATGATACTCAGTTACCAATTAAGAGACTTTGAATTTACATAATAGTTGAACTTGTTCTATGCAAAAGTGTTTTCTTATTATATTTTGATGCTCAGTCACCAATTAAAAGACTGGGAATTTATCAACTAGTTGAATCTGTTTTATGTAAAACATTTTTTTTTATTAATTTTTGATACTCATTCATCAATTAAGAGATTTGGAATTTAAATAATAGTTGAATTTGTTCTGTGCAAAAGTAATTTTTTATTAGAATTTGATTTTCAGTCATCAACTAAAAGACCTGTAATTTACCATATAGTTGAATTTGTTCTATGCAAAATTGCTTTCTTATAATTTTTTATACTCAGTCATCAACTAAAAGACTTGGAATTTATCTAGTAGTTGAATTTGTTCTATGCAAAAGACATTTTTTGTTAATTATTAATACTAAGTCATCAATTAAAATACTTGGAATTTACCGAGTGGCTGAATTTGTTCTATGCAATGGTGTTTTTCCAATTAATTTTCAATATTCACTCATCAATTTAAGCAGTTGGAATTAAATGAGTTTGTTCTATATAAAAGTTCTTTCTTATTAATTTTTGAAATTCAGTCATCAATTTAAAGACGTGGAATTTACCAAGTATCAGAGTTTTTTCTATACAAAAGTGCTTTTTTTATTAATTCAAGACACTCTGTCACCAATTCTTAGAATTAGAACTTACCAAATAGTTGAATTTGTTCTATGCAAAAGTTTTTTCTTATTAAGTTTTAATTTTCAGTTACCAATTAAAAGACTTGGAATTTACCAAGTAGTAGAATTTAATATATGCAGAAGTGTTTTCTTATTAATTTTTGATACTCAGTCATCACTTAAAAGAGTTGAAATTTAAATAACAGGTGAATTTGATCATTGCAAAAGTACTTTTTTATTAATTTTTTATTTTCAGTCGTTAACTAAAAGACTTGTAATTTACCAAATATTTGAATTTTATCTATGCAAAAGTGTTCTCTTATTAATTTATGATGCTAAGTCATCAACTAAAAGACTTGAAAGTTACCAAGTAGTTGAGTTTGTTATATGCAAAAGTGTTTTCTTATTAATTTTGAGATTCACTCATCAATTAAATGACCTGAAATTTACCAAGTAGTTGAATTTGTTCTATGCAAAAGTACTTTTTTTATTAATTTTTGATACTGAGCCATTAATTAAAAGACTTATGATTCTGCTAGTAATATCTATGTCTCTGAAAAAATTTTTTCTTACATTTCCAAGTTTTTAATAAACAATCTAAACGTTTGACGTGCTAGCGTACCCTAAAGATAATGGAAACATAATAAAGTAATGCATAAAATAGTTTCAATGAAATAACGGCATGCAGAATATTAACATATAAATATGTATCATACATTATTATACATTATTTATACCATTGAATGACTTTGGACACTTTAAATCCATTCCATAAAATAATTCATCATGTTTTCTCTTGATAGTGTGACTATTCTCTTTCCTTATTTCGTAAAGTAGTAAAAAAATCATTATTCCATTTTGAATCATACACTACTTTTATGGGGTGTCACCTACAGGCTCAATATATGTTTCGTCTTTGGTCTTATTGGGTTCTTTGACTATATCTATTAAAATGCGCTTTATTTTCCATTAATTCATCTTCATATTCCCTATTGATATTGTCTGCCAATGCCCTTTTTATTTGCTAGAGATTTCACTGTCTATTATCATATTGTTTTGACACAGGTAACAGTTCTGGCACGTAGACAGCATATGGTTAATAAAATTAGTGCAGGAGTATGCATATCTTCTTTTTGCCTTTGCTTTCATTTAAATACTAATAACAGAAAGATGGCAATTGGATCTACCAACAGGTAACGTGTTACCACTAACAGTAGCAAGAAGTTGCCCCCAATTATCGACAATTTTTTTTATGTTAAATTTCTCTTTGAGCACTATCATCTCTTGAAATGATACTCTAGAATAACTACCATTTTGTATTTTGAATGGTTTCGATACTCCGAAGAAATCTAAACTCGCACTGTCAAGACAACGCACGCATACATTTCAAATAGTGTTACCACTAGTGCTTGTTTCGTAGTTCAAATATTTGTCTTTATCAGCATTTAAGGCAACGATGACTTTATCATTTTTACACACTTTATTCGAATAATTCAACTTCACTTTTTTTTAAGTGTGTTGCAAATCTTTCCAATGTACGAAAAATACTGAATTAATACGTACAATAAAATAGGTAGGGTCAGTAACCAGCTATACTGTACCACTGGTACAGCCACATAGTTCCGTTGAGCAGTCATAGAGTAAAATTGTTACAGCCAAATAAAAAAAAAATGAAAAAAAGTTATGTAATTTTCGAAGTCCAAAAAAAATACAGTCCAAAAAAAGAAGTGTTACTACAAACATTATTTGTCTAATAGTAGAAATTACTACTAACATATCTATATCTTTCTCATTTTTTATTTCGGAAATATTAAATATGAACTTTTTTTTTGTTTTTAGCAAATTTCATGTAATTTTAAGATAAAAATTCAAAAATGTCCTTGATGTAGTAATTAGGCCTCCATTAAGGCGTCCCCACATCTTTGTAAGCCAACTGCCAAGACCATAGCCCGATATCGATGAAAGACCTTTGTCATAGTTCATTCCATGATCCGTTGGTCTTGGACCAAACGTAGTAACATGGCATTCAAAATCAGGACAAAGGAATGCCATCTGCATTTTTTTTAAATATGATGCAAGTGTTTATCCTTCAAGTGTACAAAAATACTTATTGAAAATATATAAGCCCAAAAGAAAAAATTCAGTCCAAATAAAGAAGAAAAGTGCTACTACAAACAATATTTTTCTAATAGTCAAAGTCATGACTAATATATCTATATCATTAAATTTTGTATTTCAAAATATTAAATGTGATTTTTTGTTTTAAGTATATTTCATGTTATTTTAAGACAAGTGAAATTAAGTTGAAAAAAATTGCATGTTCAAAAAAATAAAAATAAAAGTAAAACTTAAAAAAAGGATAAGAAAATGGGGGAGGGAGTACAAATTTGGGTTAGAAGGTATTGGGGCCCTTGGGGGTTGAGTTTCTTGGTGGTTGGAGTCCTTGATGGCTGGGGTCCTTGGTGGTTTAAATCCATATCCATCTCAAAAACTTGATTTCTAAGGATTATTTGGATTTCTATATTAAAATTTGTTCTAGGCACCTACGACTTTTTTAGTTTCAACTTTATGTATACTCCAATCCCAAACAATATTTTATATTAGTCGCACTCCTCATTTGATCCTTGTGTATTACAGCGACCATAGCCAAGAAGCGAAGCTAGGTCAGTCAAATCAATCGACTTGTGAAAGGATGAATATATTATAATTATATTCTCACATTTATATAATATAGCGTGGGAGTTAACATTCCCTCAAACTTACCTTTAATTGGTAAGCTGTTTCAACCCTTTACCTCTTTCATACAATCCAAATAAAAATATCCTTATTATTGTCATCTGATTTTATCACAATATTCATCTGCCTAGTTAAGACCATTTAATATTATGTGATACTGGACGAACACCTTAATTGGGTCCCTATATAATTACATGTATCAAAAGGTATCTCAGATCTAGTTACATCATTTGGTCCAAGAATATAACTGGTTCAGGTCACTTTATACGATCTCGTTTAGTACCTTTACCACTTCCACTACTGTTATTAATATAGTTAAAAATGGTGTATACAACAGTAATAGTAGCACTCAGTCAGTACGGCACCTGATCACAGAAGCCCTGAATACCACATTTTTAAGAAAGGCCCTGACACACATATTGTCAACACACCTAGTAAAGCCTGAACCTTGCCCCCCTCCCCGAGTGAAAAATGCTACAGAGCACAAAAAAACAGAAACAGGTGCTTTTTAACATCTTATGCCTTTTAGCTGGTATAATTCATGGGAATAACTATCATAATTCATGTTGCATGGATATAACTCGGATACTTGCTTCCATTGAAACCTACCAGCAAGAGGAAGAAAAAAAGAAGCGTTTATTTTACGGCTTGAACTCTCATTTACTGCTAAGTTAATTTTTATTAGCTCGAGAGGCCATAACAATGCTGTTACACCCATAGCAAACTATATCCTGGAAATGTCGTGTACGTGTTTTTTACGAGATGAGGCTCACGGCAGAGCTGATACACTGCTGACCAAGTGTGGCCTGAGACAGAGCTTACACAGTGTTTACCAAAGGAGGCTTGAGAAAGAGTGTAATTGATGCTGATCCAAAGGAGTGGGAGATTAAGCGAGAAAGGTATTGACCAAATTATCCCCAAATGGCCATGAGCCTAATAGGTAACTCATGCTTTTAATTGTGAATTCGATATTATGGAAATTAAAGGAAGTGTAACGCAAAGTGTAAAATATACATTTTCTATTACGATACAACTATACAGCCAACGTTTAAATGCATTTTCTGTATAATTTTATGTATAATAATTTTTGTATTTATGTATAATAATTTTATGGATATATTTTATGTACAATGAAAAAAACAAGCTTTTTTCAACTGAAAGTGAGGAGCAACATTAAAATTCAAAGCGAATAGAAATTATTCTGTATATGAAGAGTTTACCTCTTCATTAGCTTACTGTTCACGCTAAAGCTTTTAGTGCTTTGAAAAAAGAAGCTTCCTATTCTAACTTAATGGCACTTGTGTTTCAAGAGTCGCACTTAAAAAAATTTGAACTAGCAGTCAAACTTTAATGTAAAGAAGAAGCTATTTACGAGGGACAACCCCTTAACATACGGATTCTGCTTGTTTGAGTTATAATAATGCTCCTTACTTTCAGTTGAAACAATTTGTTTTTATTTAAATTCTGATCGTTTTTCAAATAAAGCCGGTAAATCTGGCTCACCCTTTATGGAAATTTCCCCCCCCCCCCCGCTCACAGGAAACTCCTCCGTTGAAAGTTCCTCCGACGTAAAATGCAGCCCTTGTGAAATTCCCTTCGGATATTTCAGTCCTCACTGAAAATTCCCCCCTTTCTGTGAAATTTCTTGCGGATGATCCAGCCTGAAAATTTTTTATTAGTTTAATTTCATTTGAAAAATACTATTTTAACTATTTTTCCTATCACTCCGAAAATCCCCCCTTCCGTAGAAATTTTTCTCGGAAGTCCAAACTCGCTGAAAATTTCCCCCGGAACCCCTGCAGATACAAAATTGAGGTGGCAAAGAGAAAGTAAGGCAAATAAAAAGAATTAAGTATAGGATTTATGTAAACACCACTCCTCCTTGCGTAAAATTTCCCTTGGAGAGCTTGAGCCCGGAAACTTCCCTCCCACGGAAAATTATCCCCATGGAAACCCACCTCAAGCACAAAATCCTCCCCTCCCCGAAAAATGTCTGTATACTCCCCAATAACAAATGTTGTACGTAAACAATGGGTGTATTCTATAACTTAAAGACCTATGCCGAGGGGTTCTGGGGGGTCAAGTCATCTCGAAAGGCATAGTTTTTGGAGGCAAAAAAATACATATTTCCACATTTTTGCTGATAGGAGCTGGAAACCCCTATTGCAAAGTTCTCTGATACGCTAAATCTGATGGTGTGAGTTTTATTAAGATTTATTGACTTTTCTGAGGACATCTGATGGCATGTGATTGACAAAAAACCGCCTTTGAATAGAACAAACCCCGATGCTTGGTAAATTGAATGTCTTTTAATTGATGACTGCGCATCAAAAATTAATAAGAAAACACTTTTACATAGAACAAACTCAGTTACTTGGTAAATTCCAAGTTTTTTAATTAATGACTGAGTATCAATAATTAATAAAAACCACTGTTGCATATAACAAACTCAGTTACCCGTTAAATTCCAAGTCTTTTAATTGGTGAGTGAATATCTTAATTAAAAAGAGAAAACTTTTACATAGAACAAATTCGACTACTTGATAAATTTCAAGTCTTATAATTGACGAGTGAATATCAACAATTAATAAGAAAACACTTTTACATAGAACGAACTCAGAAACTTGATAAGTTCTAAGAATCTAAATTGATGACTGAACATCAAAAATTAATAAAAACAAAAATTTTTTACATAGAACAAATTCAACTATTTCATAAATTTAGTCTTTTAATTGATGACTGAGTATCAAAAATTAATAAGAAAATACTTTTGCATAGAACAAATTCTAGTGCTTGTTAAATTCCATGTCTTTTAATTGACGACTGAGGATCAAAAGTTAATTAGAAAAAGTACTTTTGTATTAAACAATCAGCCATCGGGTACTACGGAGTCAGCCGTATAAAAAACTTTAAGTGAGTTTGACATTTAATACTATAGATGGAGACACGTCTCAAATGATGTCATCTTTTCAGCTCTAGTTATGCGTGGCAGCATACCCACTCGGACACACAGGCATAGTGAGAGAGACAATAAAAAAGTTAGGTTCATTTAGGTTTACTTAGCATGGCGTGCCATGCTAAATGAACCTAAACGTACCTAATTTTTTGCTTGTCTATGCCTTTTGTCGGAGCTGGAATGCCTGTGTTTCCGAGAGAGACAATCAACAAGTTGGGCTCATTTAGGTTCATTTAGCATGGCGTGCCATGCTGAGTGACCCTAAATGAAACCTAACCTTTTGCTTGTATCTCTCAGTATGCCTTTGTGTCCCAGTGGATGTGCTTGCCATCTATAAGTAAAGCTGAAAAGATATGCTGAAATCTATAAGTATAGCTGAAAAGATGTGCTGCCATCTATAAGCGGAGCGTAAAGATGGCAGCACTTGAGACGAGTTGCCATCTATAATTTTAAACGTAAAACTCACTGAAAGTTTTTTTTATTCGGCTGACTCTGTAGTACTTTATTGCTGGTTTGTTCAATACAAAAGTACTTTATTTTAATTTTTGATACTTAGTCATCAATTAAAAGACTTATAATTTGCCAAGTAGTAGAATTTAATCTATGCAGAAGTGTTTTCTTATTAATTCTTGATACTCAGTCAGCAATTAAAAGACTGAACTTATCAAGTAGTTGAGTTTGTTCTATCTAAAAGTGTTTTTTTCCTTATTAATTTTTGATGTTCAGTCATCAATTAAAAAACTTGGATTCTATCAAGTATCTGAGTTTGTTCCAAGTAAAAGTGTTTTCTTATTAATTTTTGATATTCACTCATCAATTAAAAGACGTGAAATTTATCAGGCAGTTGAATTTGTTCTATGAAAAAGTAATTTTCATTAATTTTGATAATCAGTCATCAATTAAAAGACTTGAAATTTATCAAGTGGTTGAATTTGTTCTATGCAAAACCGTTTTTCTTCTGAATTTATTATATTCACTCATCAATTAAAGGACTTAAATCTACCAAGTAGCTGAGTTTATTCCATGCCAAAGTGCTTTTTTTATTAATTATTGATGCTCAGTCATTCATTAAAAGACTTGGAATTTACGAAGTAACTGAGTTTGTTCAATATAAAAGTGTTTTCTTATTAAGTTTTGATGCTCAGTCATCAATTAAGAGACTTGGAATTTACCAAATATTTAAATTTGTTCTATGCAAAAGTGTTTTCTTACTAATTTTTGATGCTCAGTTACCAATGAAAAGGCTTGGAATTTATCAAATAGTTGACTCTGTTCTATGTAAAAGTAATTATTTATTAATTTGTGATACCTCAGTCATCAATTAAAATACTTGGAATTTATCAAGTAGTTGATTTGTTTCTATGAAAAAGTATTTGTCTTATTAATTTATTATATTCACTCATCAATTAAAGGACTTGAAATTTATCAAGTAGCTTTGTTCTATGTTTGTTCTATGCAAAAGAGCTATATTTTAATTATTGATGGTCAGTCATAAATAAAAGACTTGGAATTTACCAAGTAAATGAGTTTGTTCTATATAAAAGTGCTTTCTTATTAATTTTTGATACTCAGTCATCAATTAAAAGACATGGAAATTACCAAGTATCGGAGTTCCTTCTATGCAAAAGTGCTTTTTTTAATTTATGATACTCTGTTATCAATCAAGAGACTTGGAATTTACCAAATAGTTGAATTTGTTCAATGTAAAAGTGTTTTCTTATTAATTACTGATGCTAAGTCACCAATTAAAAGACTGGGAATTTATCAAGTAGTTGAATCTGTTCTATGTAAAAGTATTTTTTTATTAATTTTTGATACTCAGTCATCAATTAGTTGGAATTTAAATAATAGTTGAATTTGTTCCGTGCAAAAGTACTTTTAAAATAATGTTTGATTTTCAGTCATCAACTAAAAGACCTGTAATCTACCATATAGTTGAATTTGTTCTATGCAAAAGTGTTTTCTTATTAATTTATGATGCTCAGTCATCAATTAAAAGACTTAGAATTCACCAACTAGTTGAGTTTGCTCTATGCAAAGGTGCTTACTTATTAATTTCTTATACTCAGTCATCAACTAAAAGACTTGGAATTTATCTAGTAGTTGAATTTGCTCTATGCAAAAGAGATTTTTTATTAATTAATAATACTCAGTCATCAATTAAAATACTTGGAATTTACCGAGTGGTTGAATTTGTTCTATGCAATGGTGTTTTTCTTATTAATTTTTTTAATTCAGTCTTCAATTTAAGGACTTGGAATTAGCTGAGTTTGTTCTATATAAAAGTTCTTTCTTATTAATTTTTGATGCTCAGTCATCAATTAAAAGACATGAAATTTACCAAGTATCGGAGTTTGTTCTATGCAAAAGTGATTTTTTATTAATTTAAGACAGTCAGTCACCAGTTGAAAGACTTGGAATTTACCAAATAGTTGAAATTGTTCTATGCAAAAGCGTTTTCTTATTAAGTTTTGATGCTCAGTCACCAATTAAAAGACTTGGAATTTACCAAGTAGTAGAATTTAATCGAAGCAGAAGTGTTTTCTTATTAATTTTGATACTCAGTCATCAATTAAAAGAGTTGGAATTTGAATAATATTTGAATTTGTTCTGTGGAAAAGTACTTTTTTTTATTAATTTTTGATTTTCAGTCATCAACTAAAAGACTTGTAATTTACCAAATAGTTAAATTTTTTCTATGCAAAAGTGTTCTCTTATTAATTTATGATGCTCAATCATCAATTAAAAGACTTGGAATTTACCAAGTAGTTGAGTTTGTTCTATGCAAAAGTGCTTTCTTATTAATTTTTTATACTCAGTCATCAAGTAAAATACTTGGAATGTATCTAGTAGTTGAATTTGTTCAATTCAAAAGGGTTCTTTTATTCATTTCTAATACTCAGCCATCAATTAAATGACTTGGAATTTACCCAGTATTTGAATTTGATTTGCACAAAATTAATTTTTTATTAGTTTGTGATACTCAGTCATCAAATAAAAACTTGGAATTTACCAAGTAGTTGAATTTATTCTATGTAGAAGTACCTTTTTATTGTGGTAAAGCTTCTACTTTAAGTCAATTTGAAATTTAGTAAAAATATATTAAAACGCAAATACAAATATTCGAAAAAACCCTTTTTTTTAAGATAAGGAACATACCCTGCCGAGTTTCTGCTTAACGGGAAATTAAGAAATCACCACTTCCTAGCTATTGCGTCGGTTGGGTCCAGGAAGGTGTGGTTGACAAAAATGTATAAAAGATACCTTTTATGGGAAGGGGTAGACTGATACTAACTTTATGCCGGACTGACCTCTGGTCTGTTGATTTAGAAATACCTTGGAATCTTGTCGGATTATTGTAAGTGTCTAAGTATCTTATTATATATTATTGTAGTTTTCTGAGACTTGTGGTCTACTTGCGACAGCCCGCCCAAATAGAATATATATATATCTGGTATTATTATATGTTAACTGAATAAAAGTATTGTGAAGATGAAAAGGTGACGTTGGGTAATGAAAAGATTGATCAGGTGGGTAGCTTCACTTACCTTGGTAGTATTATTAGCAAAGATGGTGGGAGCAGTGAAGATGTTAAAAATAGAATAGCCAAGGCTCAGGGTGTTTTTTCACAGTTAAAAAAAGTCTGAAAGAATAGGAAGATAAGTCTGCAAACCAAGATTAGAATCTTAGAAGCTACAGTGATGACAGTGGTCAAATATGGCTCTGAAGCATGGACGCTCCGAAAAGCGGATGAAGATTTGCTAGATGTTTTCCAGAGAAATTGCTTAAGGATTGTTCAGGGTACCCGGCTGACTGACCGTATTTCAAACAATAGGCTATACGAAAAATGTGGTTCAATACCGCTTTCTAGGTCTATAATGAAAGAAAGGTTGAGGTGGTTAGGGCATGTTGTTCGGATGAAGGATGACAGATTGCCGAAGATTGTTCTTTTCGGCCAACCATCTAGGGCTAAACGGAAAGCAGGTCGTCCCCGTCTGGGGTGGGAGGACGTCATAAAGAAAGATTTAAAGGAAATGGGAACTTCGTGGGCGGGTGTAAAAAGGGAGGCTTTGAATAGATTGGGGTGGAGGAGGAGCGTGCGTAGCTGTGTTGGCCTCAGGCGGCTTGGTGCTACGATGAGTTGTTAGTAGTAGTAGTAGTTATAGTCAACCTCTCTACAATCTACGGTTAGTCCCTCGAACATACCCAGCTGGTACGCCTCATTGGTCCGGTCATAGCTTAAGGCACGCTACCAAAGTTTAAATACCTTAGGGCCATATTTTATCTCCCCTATAAAGGGAGAATAAAGGCATCTACCACTACATCACCTTAAATACCATAAAACAACATTACCAAATTATTAATTATTGATAATCAGTCACCAATTAAAAGACTTGGAATTTATCAAGCAACTGAGTTTGTTCTGTGTAAAAGTGTTTTCTTATTAATTTTTGATACTCGGTCATCAATTAAAAGACTTGGAATATACCAAGTAGTTGAATTTATTCTATGCAAAACCTGTTTCTTATTATTTTTTGATATTCATCCATCAATTAAAAGACTTAAAATTTATCAAGTAACTGAGTTTATTCCATTTAAAAGTGTTTACTTATTAATTTCTGATACTCAGTAATCAATTAAAAGAATAGAATTTACCAAGTAACTGAGTTTGTTCTGTTCAAAAGTGCTTTTTTATTAATTTATAGTACTGAGTCACCAAATAAAAGACTTGGAATTACTTTTTACTTTTTTTAAGTACTTTTTTTATCAATCTTTGATACTCAGTCACCAACTAAAAGGCTTGGAATTTACCAAGTAGTTGAATTTGTTCTAAATAAAAGTACTTTTTTATTAATTTTTTATACTTAGTCACCAATCAAAAGATTTGGAATTTATCAAGTAGTTTTATTTTTTCAATGCAAAAGTGTTTTTTTTTTTAATTTTTGATGTTCAGTCATCAATTAAAAGACTTTGAGTTTATCAAGTAGTTGAATTTGTTCTATGTAAAAGCGTTTTCTTATTAATTTTGATACTCACTCATCAATTAAATGACTTGGAATTTACCAAGTAGTTGAATTTTTTCTATGCAAAAGTACTTTTTTGTTAATTTTGATAGTCAGTCATCAATTAAAAGACTTATGAGTCTGCTAGTAGTATCTATGCCTCTGAAAAAAATTCTTACATTTCCGAGTTTTTAATAAAATCTTAACGTTTGACGTGCTAGTGTACCCTAAAAATAATGGAAACATTAAAGTAATGCATAAAATAATTTTAATGAAATAACGACATGTAGAATATTAACATATAAATATGTTTCATACATTATTATACATTATTAATATCATTGAAAAACTTTGGATACTTTAAATCCGTTCCATAAAATAATTCATCATGTTTTCTCTTGATAGTGTTACTACTCTCTTTCCTTAGTTCGTAATCAGTAGAATAATCTTTATTCCATTTTGAATCATACACTATTTTTTCTTGGGTTTCACCTACAGGTTCAATATACATTTCATCTTTGGTCTTATTGGGTTCTTTGACTATATCTGTTCACATGCCCTTTATTTTCTATCAATTCAACTTTATATTCCTTATTGATATTGTCTGTCAATGCCCTTTTTATTTTGCTAGAGATTTCACTGTCTATTACACATTGTTTTGACACAAGTAACAGTTCTGGCACGTACACAGGATATGGTTAATAACATTAGTGCTGCAGTATGCCTGTCTTCTTTATGCCGAGGGCCTCTGGGGGGTCATGTCATCTCAAAAGGCATAGATTTTGGAGGAAAAAAAAAATACATACTTCCACATTTTTGCTGATAGGAGCTGGAAACCCCTATAGTAGGGTTCTCCGATACGCTAATGGTGTGAGTGGCTCTGATGGTGTGAGTTTCACTAAGATTTTTTTACTTTTAGGGCGTGTTCCCCTTTTTCGAAAATAAAGATTTTCTCAGGCCCGTTGCTTTTGAATGGTAACACCAAGCTGAATGTCTCTTACATATTACGAATCAGCATAATAAACCGATTCCTTTGATATATCTATTCACATCTAAGTTCTGTTTTTGGAGTTTCGGTTACTATTGAGCCGCATCGCTCCTTAATCAAGTTTGTTTACTACGAATCGCTTGATAATTTGCATTCTACATTTCAGCAGATTTATCTGTTATTTTACTATACCCAAAACCAAGGCCGTACCAAGGATTTTTTTTTGAAGGGGGTTCTACTAAAAAAAAATTCGGGGGGGGGGGGGCTACGCAAAAAAACTTTAAAAAACGCATTCAAAATTAATTTCTTACCATATTGTTTCTTTTTTACGAGTCAGAGAAACATTTCGGTTTGGTGTTCAAACCTGGTACCCTCTGGGTACCGCCTTGCCAAAAACTACCCAAAAAGTACGTTTTTGGGTCCCTTTAAAAGTTGGGATTAAAAATGCTGCCTTGAAA
This sequence comes from Artemia sp. Kazakhstan ARC1039, assembly GCA_029168905.1. Taxonomy (NCBI): domain Eukaryota; kingdom Metazoa; phylum Arthropoda; class Branchiopoda; order Anostraca; family Artemiidae; genus Artemia; species Artemia sp. Kazakhstan ARC1039. Next base: position 50,203 of record JAQQPU010001184.1, on the reverse strand, counting down.
ATGTTGACGCAACGCCATATGAGGATGTGAGGACATCTGATGGCGTGTGGGCGTTAAAATTTTAGCAGATTCTTCTTCGATTGATTTCCTTCCATTAAAAGGGGGCTTGAACTTAAAGCTTGTGTCCAAGTGAGCTCCATCTCAGTCTATTAAAACTTTAAGTTCTGTAAGAATACCCCTGCAAAAAAGATCTAAAATGAAAAATCATATCACCCATTTTTGGGTCAACGCTTTTGAATTACTTAATTTCAACGCTTTTGAATTAATTTATCAGATAAATAAAGTTATCCGGTAGAATTTCCCAAGTTACTTTCGTACTGAGTCTCAGTAGTACTTTAAGTATATGCACTTCAATATTTAAGAATACTTGTTTTTATTATAAAGAAATAAACAAGAATTAAGTGGCTTTTTGTCATTACTTTAGCCACTTTTGTATTTGCAAGAGATTTTCAACACTTATTTAAAGGAAAAAAAAATTAGAATTTTGTACAGCAATCAGTCTAAAAACAATGTTATGAAAGCTTTAGTTTAACAAATTTTGTTCTGAAAACCCAATGTCATTGTCATTTAGCTCACTTAATTAACAAAGAGAACAAGCTCTATTGATTTCTTGAGCCGAAGAATGATAAGAAGGAAACAGTTAAAAAAAAAAAATTCTAAACGCATTAAATTTTTTTAAACACATTAAGATATTTTAACGGTTCTCATGTTTTTCAAAAACTATTTATAATCACCTACTTTGGTCAAAGTATGCTCATACTTCACATAGAGTAAGCTAGATTTAAGAAATTTTCCGTTGGAAGATGGGGAAGTCCACATCTTCCAACGAATTAAATGAAAAAACAATTTTTTTCAACTGAAAGTAAGAAGTGAACATTAAAACTTAAAAACGAACAGAAACTGTTACGTATATGAGGCCACCTTTTATACAATGGAATACGTCAATGCAATATTATCATGTATCTTTTTCCCTCTTCAAATGCATTTGAATGTGACATTGATCACAAGAAAGATTTTTTTTTTCAAAATTAAGGCTTAGTATAGTCAGCCGAAGGGTGCACGTACTGCCAATGACCCACCAAAATATTGCCATACCGCACCAGTGGGGCCCGTGCCCCACGTTGGGAATTACAGACGTAGAAGTTACAATCATAGGTATTTCCAATATCCGGTTTCCAGTAGTTTCAAATTTGTAATTACAATTTAAACAAATAATGTACTTTAATGTACAATTTACAATTTTGAGACAATTTAAATAAAATTCTTTAAGGATTTTAAGGTTAAGAATTGAGCGCTGATGGCACTTCGGAAAATCTCAAATGTAAAGAAATCAACTAATTTTATTTCTTTATTTGTTTAAATGGATAAACCCAAGTAGGCCTACTTGCAGCAGAAATTTTAAAAAGCCCTAGTTTGTAAAAGTCTTGAAAGCCTGCTGCCGATCAGCATCATTCTTCTGAAACCTCAAATTCTTCTAGAAGCATTCCAAGTAGAATCATCTATTTACGAAGTTTTGCTGACAAGCTTGATTAAATAAAATGCCTTTTCTATAGTTGGCAGCAACTCACTCTTTATTTTGTCGATGCTGAAGTGATAAAGATGCCATTTGACAGGAGAAAGTTTCGAAAGTTTGATAAGCTTTTCAATCTATATTATAGAATTAGTTCCCTTTAGCATAGAATTACTTTTTATTGGCTACAGAAGTTCAAGAGGAGCGACGTCTTCAGACTCTCTATTTTAGATAGAAAGCAAAAACTTTCTGTATTAGCTTAGATAGCCGTAATAGCTCTGAATCGTGTACAAGAGTATTTCTTTTTTAATTCTTATTGATAATCGGAAGTATTGTTTTTAAAGAAGTGTGCTTGAAAAATAAATATATATCAGGCTGTAGTTGTCTTAAATTAAAAGTGTTCTTTCTTTGGCCAATAAAAAATGCATTGGTAGCTCTGTTAAAAGCTTCTAATAAAACTTTTTTTTTAGCTTTTGAGAGAATATTTTTTAATAGCATCGATCTTGATTATTTGCGTTTTAACATTTCTTGATCTCGTTTTATACAAATTTCATTTTAAATAACACAATAATGTTTTCTTGTCAAGCCTTCACCAATAAAGGAAAAAGGTTCAAAATCCAACTTAAGATACATGTATTTTCAAGGGTGTTGACAGAACAGGGGTTAAAATTGTTTCCTTTTCTTTTTCTTCATATTTTACTTTCATATAATTAATCCAGGTCAGATTTTGTTTTTGGATTTTATTCTTCTCGTGTGTGGAAGTTAGTTGTTTTTTTTTGGCCGATTGCTTTTGTTTCATTGACGCTTGATGAATTAATGCAACTCAAATCTTAAAAAAAGGTAAAGGATGCGGCACTAGACCCTGAAGTCCAAACTGGCGGCACTGATCTCTGTTTCATGGCCCTTCAGCTAGAAAATGGGATTGCAATGGGGGTTGTGGACCAGCTATCCTGTGATTTCTCACACCCTTTCTGCTTACCATTTTTCAGGTACCCATTTAGAGTTTAGAGACCTCCGATCTCTCTGTCTTAAAATGTATTGTCGGCTAAAATATAAAGTGATAGAGACCCTAATTTACCTCAATTAAGCCTCCGGTAACTTTCTAGTAGTGCATATTCTCAAGCTTCTAATTTTGACCTTAGGAAAGTTGAATCAATGTTTTGTTTTGCGTAGTTTTTTCACTAGACCACTGGATATAAGGATGTTCTACAATTCTTTGATACTTTTTGCCGAAAAATAGATTTTGTTTTTGTATGTGAAGGTTTTAATTAGTCATGAAATCTCGCTCTCTTTGTATTCTTTCCCAGATCACAATTTGGAGATAAAAAGCCGCAAATCACTTCAGAGAAGTGGAATTCCTTGTATGATAAAAAAGTTTCTGAATCACTAAGCAAGTAACGATATTAAAGCATGGATTGAGTCTAAGTTTAAAAGTTTGACTTTACAAATTGAGTTTGGGTGTAAAAAAAGCTATTATCAGTGTTGTGTATGAGCCTGACAGTGCCAGTTTGCGGTTTTTCGCGTGGTTTTCAGTTGTGATTCGTGGGCTGTCTCTTGCAAGACTCGATTTTGTCTCTATGAGTGATTTACTTTTGATTTGTTGGATTTGCGTGGAGATGCTTTGGATTTTTTAAACCTAATGGCTACTAATGATCCTTTCTCTTGTGTTCCTCCGCATTAATTTCCACGCATACAAATAATAATTCGGCAAATTACATTGACAATATTTTTGTTGGTTCAAACTTTTTAGTTGGAGTATGTTGATGTAGCTCTACTTTTGCTATTATCATTTACCGGTTGTTGGTACCGTACATTTTGGGCTGAAAAAAACTGAGCACGATCAAAAAGGCAAATGTTCATGAGCCAAAAATCGTAAACGAGAGTTTACCTTACTATCTATTTAAAGNTGAGCCAAAAATCGTAAACGAGAGTTTACCTTACTATCTATTTAAAGGTTGAAGAAGTTTTTATTCAAAGAAATAAGAGTTTATTTGAAGACTTTTATTTAAGTATTAAGTTTTAGGGGAAGATTTGAGCTTTATTAGCTTAAAAAATGTTCTAAATATAACAAACAATACATCCAATGCGATTGATCTTACTTATGTCGGAAATCATTCGGCCAGTGGACAATAAGATGTACCCATTCAAACTTGTACAACCGAAAAAGCGTGAGCCCAGAAAGCATTGCAATACCGATCGAATAATTGAAGCAGTTTTTTTTTCAAGACAGCCTCTATGAAGAGTGTTTAAATATTGAATGAAAAACCTATGTTCGGAGAGTTCAAAGTCCCTCGGAATCATATCAAGTCTGAAAAAAAAAATCAACAAAGGAATATTTTGTCATGGACTGAACCAAAATTAAGGTAATACAAAGGACACTTGGAAAGTAAAAAATTAGCTAATTAGGGAAAAAATATGAGGCACAGCTCAGTTCTTTATCAATTAATGACTTGAATTTGTGACCAGCCTTTAATCCTAAACCACTTCGTTAGATATTTAAAAAACATTGGATAGAATGTTGAAGTTGAAGGGTTGTCAAACTCTGATGATGAAAATTTTTTGGGATCTGTTCTGTTCTTGTTCTGTTCTATTCAACAGATCAAGAATCTGTTGTTACTCATGGAAATGTTGGTGAGAGGAATTTGAACAATGCAACCGTGAAAAAATTCTTAAGGTTGCAAAAACATTGTTTAATTTGGCAGTTGTTGATGGTATCAACCTAAGTATTTTAAAAGTAGTTCTATATTATTTATTGCCTTGTCTTGTACACTTCATCAACTAATTACTCCATTAAATAGGTTTTCCTAATTTATTGAAAAGAGCCAAAGTAATTTCCCTGCATTAAGAAGGTATGATATTTAGAATTACAGACCCATTTCTATTCTTTCTGTCTTTTCGAAAACATGCGAGAAGACTGTGCATAAGAGATTGTATGATTACCTTACGAATGCGGGACTGTTAAGCGAATCGCATTTTGGCTTTAGGCAGGATCGTTCAACGTTACACTCGGTTTATCACATTTGTGATACTGTGAAAATGTGCTTTCTACGTGGTAAAATTTCCCTTACCGTATTTATGGATTTTTGAGTGGATGACACAGCCATCACTGCTTCTAGTCAAATATTGGAGGTTTTGTTCGTGAGACTTAAGAGTATTTTGAAGTCCTTTCATGTATTTACAAATTCAAATCATGAAGAAAAAAAAATATAAATTTTGCGAAGTAGAGTTGCAAGTCCAGTAAAATTGTATAAACTTGTTTCTAAATGGTAAACCTTTGTGCAGGCGAATGTGGTACGTTACCTAGGTTTCTTCCTTGATTGCATTTTACCTTGGAAACGTCAAAATGATCTAGTTGCAGTAAAAGTTCCAAAAGGTCAGGGGACTATGCGGAAATTAAACTACGTTTTACCTCTGTCATCCTTTCTAAAAATATACAATCCAATAGTAAGCATCTACATTTCTTATTATTGTATTTTGTGGTCGACAAAGTTCTTATAAGTAGTATTGATATACACAGTCCGAAACCTACAGGAAAACCTACAAGAATATGGTCAAAAGTGTAATAGATTGAAAACCTACATGAAAATATACATTGGAATTGCGCAAGAAAAACCCATGGTTGTGTCATTAAACTCACGCGTGAATATTTTAAAAGTTGGCTCACTGTAATGCATGTTATGAAACTAAAGTCGAAGTTTTTTAAACTTGGCAAGGTATAATGTGGTTATACATGTTTTGAGAGTATGGTCGTAATAATATAATGTGGTCAAACAGGTTTTTTTCAGTTTTTGTTGTCAATTGCACAATGAATGTACGTCATGAGATTACGTGTACATTCTTAAAAAAAACTGGTATGATATAAAGTAGTCAAACATGTTTTGGGAGCACGCACGAAATTATGTACCTCAATATCCGTTTTTTATTCATCCTTGAAACCCCGTATAAAATTTTCATGCATTGGAATTTAATTTTCACTATGTTTTAGCATATCGAGCATAGTACACTGGATTTTATTAACACTGAAACAATGGATATTTCTATTTTCAATGTGAGTACACTTTCATTCTTTACTTCCAAAAAAAAAATCGTTTTACTTGTAAATTCAAATTTCAGGGGGACTTAGCCCCCCTCCCCTCCAACAATACAAACTTTAAAATATGATCAGTATATTCGCTAGAAAACGCTAAGTATGCTTTTTTCTATTATGTAAAACAAAAACTCTCTCCACCACTGCTATATTTACAAGTTTTAATTGTTTTGAAAGAGTTCTTTTTCGTTCAAAAATGTCCTTTTCCCATCGTCTATCTAAAATGTGCTGTCTTTTTCCGGTTTGAATGAAAAGCTTCGGTGTTACAAAGAGAGTGACATTTTTGGGACTCGTTATTGCTATCATAAATTAATGGCATATGCTTAATGAATTAGCAACAAGGCTGTTCCTTGACAAAGAGAGAAAATTGTATTCTAGTCTAATTAAAGGAAATATATTTTATTTTCAATTTTATTCCATGATTAAGAAGGTTGTACGATGTGAAAAAACAAATCCAAAGCTTGGCTTTTTCATAATCAAAGGTTCACATTTGACCCCAAGAAATGTATTTCCTATAATTTTCTTACAAAAACTAGTGTTTACGTTCAAAAAAGCTTTATCGTTTAGTTTTTACGAAAATGGCTTATTTTCGTTCCAAAGCTGGGCTTTTTCATAACCAAAGGTTCACATTTGACCCAGCGAAATGTATTTCCTATAATTTTCTTACAAAAAACTAGTGTTTACGATCAAAAAAGCTTTATAGTTTAGTTTTTACGGAAATGGCATATTTTCGTTCCAAAGCTTGGCTTTTTCATAACCAAAGGTTCCCATTTGACCCAGCGAAATGTATTTTCTATAATTTTCTTACAAAAACTTGTGTTTACGTTCAAAAAAGCTTTATAGTTTAGTTTTTACGGAAATGGCTTATTTCGTTCCAAAGCTGCACTTTTTCATAACACATGCACTTTAAATAGATAGTAAGGTAAACTCTCGTTTACGATTTTTGGCTCA